>SJYC01087045.1:0-31137 GCA_006408675.1 Madoqua kirkii | reverse complement strand
GCAATAGAATCCAAATATAAGGGAAGTTTGACCCCTTAAGAATTTTGAAAAAGTAGCTTGCCTATATTTATTTATAGTTTTTCTCAGAACTATAATAAGAATGGTTCTTGTGATAAAAGTATAGTGCATATTTAGAAAATAATAGAGTAAAACCAAATATCTAAAACATAAAATAATTGAATTTGTGATTTATATAGATTAAATGTCTCTTTAATCTTTCTTTTATTGAGATTTTGTTTTGTGAATAGATAGGCAGGCCAGACATGTTTTAGACTGATTACTGTTCTCTATCGTTATCTTCAATTACAAGTCTGATTCTAGGACCCTAATGAATGTGAATGTGCTTAGTTGCTCAGTCATGTCCAGCTCTTTGCCACCCCATGGACTGTAGCCCGCCAGGCTCCTCTGTCCATGGGGATTATCCAAGCAAGAATCCCTGAGCGAGTTGCCATGCCCTTCTCAGGGGATCTTCCCAAGCCCGGGACTGAACCCCGGTCTCCCACATTGCAGGCAGATTCTTTACCATTTGAGGCACTGGAGCTGCCCCAAAGTAGCTGACACCACAGCTATCTCCCACGGCATCTTAATACAGTGTCTGAAAGTGTTAGTCCCTCAGTCATGCGCAACTCTTTGCGACCCATGGACTGTAGCCCTCTTGGCTCCTCTGTCCGTGGGGTTTTCTAGTATAGGATACTGGAGTGGGTTACCATTTCCTTCTCCAGGGTGCAGACCCAGTGATCAAACACGGGTCTCCTGCATTGCAGCCAGATTCTTTACCGTCTAAGCTACTGGGGAAGCAGGACCCTAACCCTAACAGAAAATTTCCAATCTTTAGTGAGAAGAGTCTTGAATGATTAGAAATCTCTAGGCTTTTCTAGATTAAGAGTGACTCACCTGATAGCAAATACTAATTCCACACCTTGGGATCACCCCAAATTTTTTTATATTAAGTCACTTGATCAGACATCCTTGTGTGCAGATTATATGAGTTATTAACAGATAACAATGGTGAAATAGAGCTTGTTGTTTCCATGAGTTAGTAAGAAATAATTCTTAATAATGCAAATGAACTTTTCAATAGACAATTATATTACTTGTTTGAAAGCATGAAGTTAAAATACTAGTGGTAGTCAATAAGTAAATTGATGAAAAGACTGGTACTTAGCAGAGTAAGTTTTTCTTATGAAGTGAATCTTACGTACATGTAGAGTACCTTTGATCATATAGTGCTTTACAGTGACAGAGAATGAGATGGTCAGGTAGCATCACTGATGCAATGGACATGAGTCTGAGCAAATTCTGGGAGATAGTGAAGGACAGATGGGGTGTGGTATGCTGCAGTCCATGGGGGTTGCAAAGAGTCAGACACAGCTAAGCAACTGAACAACAACGTAGATGTAGAGCTACTAACGAATTACGGTAAGGGATACTGGAGAAATACATACTCCATCATTCCATTTTATCCAAGAAAGGGTAGAGCAGAGTGTCAGCTGGAGGTGTGTTAGAAAGCTCGAGGGACTGAGGGCGTTTTGGAGAATCTCTGATAGGAAAAAGAGAAAAGCTTGTTCAAGTGCCAAAAAATTTTTTTGATGTGTTTTGAGCCCACCTAATAGTGGAAAACCATAAATTTAGATGCAGTACTGAAATTCCATAAATATTTAAACACTTAATATATGCTTGGATGTTCTAGGCACCGGGGATTCAGCCAAGTCCTCATGGAGTTTGCCTCCTGGAGGGATAAAGAGTTTCTGTGGCACAAAGGAAGAAGACTGCTTGCTTAGTTGCTCCAGATTGGAGAATTTCAAGAGTTAAGTGTGGAGGAAGGGCAGGAGTTTAATTCATTTCATTGCAAGAAGCATTTATTGAATATCTATAATATCCCAGCCATCCTGTTAGTTGATGGAGAATCAAGGATAAAAAAATAGTCTCTTTCTTTCAAGAGCACTTATAGCTTTCTTTTTTTTTTAAATTTTACTTTATTTTACTTTATAATACTGTATTGGGTTTGCCATACATCAACATGAATCTGCCACGGGTGTACACGTATTCCCAGCCTGATCCCCCCTTCCACTTCACTCCTCATACCATCCCTCTGGGTCATCCCAGTGCACTAGCCCCAAGCACCCTGTATCCTGCATCGAACCTAGACTGACGATTCATTTCTTATATGATATTATACATGCTTCAATGCCATTCTCCCAAATCATCCCACCCTCTCCCTCTTCCACAGAGTCCAAAAGACTGCTCTATACATCTGTGTCTCTTTTGCTGTCTCGCATACAGGGTTATCGTTACCATCTTTCTAAATTCCATATATATGTGTTAGTATACTGTATTGGTGTTTTTCTTTCTGGCTTACTTCACTCTGTATAATCGGCTCCAGTTTCATCCACCTCATTAGAACTGATTCAAATGTATTATAGCTTTCAGAGAAGGACAGAAGTGCTAGCAGGTATTGCCACTAGTATGTGGCCAGTACTCTGATGGCCTGGGGAGCAGTGTGTGCAGGGCAAAGTCCTTAGCTCAGTCTGGGAAGGGCCTGGGGAGAAGTGTCAGGGGATGAAAACTAAGCAAGTGGATCCTTGGGCCAGGCCTTCAGACAGCATGCTGCTGCTGCTGCTGCTGCTGCTGCTAAGTCGCTTCAGTCGTGTCCAACTCTGTGCAACCTCATAGACGGCAGCCCACCGGGCTCCCTCATTCCTGGGATTCTCCAGGCAAGAACACTGGAGTGGGTTGCCATTTCCTTCTCCAATGTGTGAAAGTGAAAAGTGAGAGTGAAGTCGCTCAGTCGTGTCTGACACCAGGCTCAAAGACCTTAAAGAAACTTGTGTGATGCCTGAAGAAAACTGTATACTGATTGATACCCTCCTGCATAAAGGATTAGGAAAGCAGTGTCTGGTGATGTGACTGGTGGAATAGTGAAAAGATCACAGAGCTTCTTGGTGGTTGGTACCAGTAAGAAAATAGACTGTACTCTATAGCACAGGGAATATATTCAATGTGCTGTGACAGACCATAATGGAAAGGATATGAAAATGTATATATATATATATATATACACACACGTATGTTTCTCCCAGAAATCTTGATTCCAGCTTGGACTTCATCTAGCCTGGCATTTCTCATAATGTATTTGGCATATAAGTTAAATAAACAGGGTGACAATATACAGTCTTGATGTGCTCTTTTCCCAATTTGGAGCCAGTCCATTGTTCCATATCTGGTTCTAACTGTTGCTTCTTGACCTGCATACAGGTTTCACAAGAGGCAGGCAAGGTGGTCTGGTATTCCTATCTGTTTAAGAATTTTTCCACAGTTTGTTGCGATCCACACAGTCAAAGGCTTTAGCATAATCAATGAAGCAGAAGTAGACGTTTTTCTGAAATCCTCTTGCTTTCTCTATGATCCAGAGGATGTTGGCAGTTTGATCTTTGGTTCTTCTGCTTTTTGTAAATCCCCTTGAACATCTGGGAGTTCTCAGTTCACGTACTGGTGAAGCCTCGCTTGGAGAATTTTGAGCATTACTTTGCTAGCATGTGAAATGAGTGCAACTGTGCAGTAGTTTGAGCATCCTTTGGCATTGCCCGTCTTTGGGATTGAAATGAAAACTGACTTTTTCCAGTCCTGTGGCCACTGCTGAGTTTTTCAAATTTACTGGCATATTGAGTGTAGCCCTTTGGATTTGAAATAGATCAGCTGGAATTCTGTCACCTCCTCTACCTTTGTTTGTGTGATGCTTCCTAAGTCCCACTTGGTTCATGTTCCAGGATGTCTGGCTCTAGGGGTGTGATCACACCATGGTGGTTATCTGGGTCATGAAGATCTTTTTCGTGTAGTTCTTCTGTGTATTCTTGCTACCTCTTCTTAATATCTTCTGCTTCTGTTAGGGCCATACTATTTCTGTCCTTTACTGTGCCCATCTTTGCATGAAAAGTTCTCTTGGTATCTCTAATTTTCTTGAAGAGATCTCTAGTCTTTCCCATTCTATTGTTTTCCTTTATTTCTTTGCATTGTTCACTTAGGAAGATTTTCTTATTTCTCCTTGCTATTCTTTGGAACCCTACATTCAAATGGATATATCTTTCCTTTTCTCCTTTGCCTTTCACTTCTCTTCTTTTCTCAGCTGTTTGTAATGCCTCCTCAAGCAACCATTTTGCCTTTTTGCATTTCCTTTTTTGGGGATGGTTTTGCCCTTTGCCTCCTGTACAATGTTAGGAACCTCCCTCCATAGTTCTTCAAGTACTCTCTCTATCAGATATAAACCCTTGAATCTATTTGTCACTTCCACTGTAAGGGATTTGACTTAAGTCATACCTGAATGGCCTAGTGGTTTTCTTTCTTTCAACTTAAATCTGAATTTTGCAGTAAGTCAGCTCCTGGTTTTATTTTTACTGATTGTGTAGATCTTCTCCATCTTCAGCTGCAAAGAATATAATCAATCTGATTATATCAATAACCTCAGATATGCAGATGACATCACCCTTACTGCAGAAAGTGAAGAGGAATTAAAGAACCTCTTGATGAAGGTGAAAGAGGAGATTGAAAAAATTGGCTTAAAACTCAACATTCATAAAACTAAGGTTATGACACCCAGTCCCATCACTTCATAGCAAATAGATGGGGAAAAAAATGGAAACAGTAACAGACTTTATTTTCTTGGGCTCCCAAATCATTGTGGATGGTGACTGTAGCCATGAAATTAAAAGACACTTGCTCCTTGGAAGAAAAGCTACGACCAACCTAGACAGCATATTAAAAAGCAGAGACATTATTTTACCAACAAAGGTTTTTATAGTCAAAGCCATGGTTTTTCCAGTGGTCATGTATGGATGTGAGAGTTGGACCATAAAGAAGGCTGAGCTTCAAAGAATTGATGCTTTTGAACTGTGGTCTTGGAGAAGACTCTTGAGAATCCCTTGGACAGCAAAGAGATCAAACCAGTCCATCCTAAAGGAAATCAGTCCTGAATATTCACTGAAAGGACTGATGCTGAAATTGAAGCTCTAATAGTTTGGCCACCTGATGCAAAGAACTGACTCATTAGAAAATATCCTGATGCTTGAAAAGATTGAGGCAGCAGCAGAAGTGAATGACGGCGGACAGGGTGGTTGGATGATCTCACCAACTCAATTGACGTGAGTTTGAACAATCTCCAGGAACTGGTGAAGGACAGGGAAGACTGGCATGCTGCAGGCCATTGGTTCATAAAGAGTCAGACATGATTTAGCAGCTGAACAACAGCAGCAATATGACACTGGCCTGTTTCCTGCTCGTGAAATTTATAGTTCTGCATGCCTTTGTTTTTGTAAAATATTTTTGCCAACATTATCATATTTCATCATCGGAACATCCCTTTGAGCCATAATCAATGCTTTCCCCCTTGGATTACAGATGAGAAAACAGTTACAGAGATGAAATATTTTTCTCCAAGTCTTATAGGTAGTATTGGCAGAATTGGGCTAAAAACTAAGATTTCTGTTTTTTCTTGTCTTGTTTGTTTTATTTGTTTAGAGAAGAGAAAAAATTGTTTCAGGGCCAACAAGGAACATGGGTAGCTCATGCCTAAAAACCTTGGACTTCAAAGACTGACTTTTCAAGAAATAGAACTAGCAAGGGTCCTTTCTTATTTTATATATCAGAGGCAAGCATTTGGTTTATATAATTTTCTAATATAAAATTTGGTTGCTTTTAGAACTAACTTTGGCCCATTATCTTCTTGAATCTTTCAGAAGCAAGAAAAAACTCAAAAATAGATTTTTTTTTTTCCAAAATCTTGTTAGCTACAATCTTGAAACTGGGAGAGAAGATGTATCTTTCTAGGTCTAGTTTTATACTTAGTAAAATGAGACATGTTTAATTTTATTTAAAAAAAAAATTAAGGCAAAAGGAGAATATTTTGCATCATCTGTGTATCAGGGTGCGGTGACTTTTTTTGATAGTAAACATTTATCAAGGAGTCATAAAAATTCAACAGCCTTCATGTTCAGTTTTAAAAGCTGATTTTTGGATTTTGTTCAAAGATACCAAAAATATTTGTACTCTTTTTCATACACTAGTAAATCTCATTTTCAGAGATGCCTAGATGGTATTCACTAGAAATGTGTGATCATTACCAAGTGAGATACTCACATTCTTGCCTTTGTGAATCACTGTATACCCCTTCCCAATGGGTGATGCAGCAGAATTACCAGACCAGTAGGAAAATCATTAAAGTAAAAAAAGAAATGATTTGTTTAAAATTCCTCTTTTTGCTTCAGTCATAGGCAAAGGAAGCTGCCCAAATGGTTTCTACTTCTCTTTTTTTAATTTTTCCCCCTTAAGCTTTCTCTTAAATTGTCATTTACTGCCAGTGGTGTCAAATGTGTTATTCCTTGTTAAGAATAAACTTTATTGAACTGGAAATCTCATCCTCTTACTATTTATTAATATAGTTTTAGAAGAATCCTCCCATTTTGGTTGGTAGCTCCTCCGATGGGTTTCAATGTGATGCACTTCTTGGCTCTTTAGTCCCATGGGGACTGTGCTGAGACAGACTTACCCAGGCTTCCTTTGAACACAGAAATGAAAATCAATAAACAATTTGAACTTCTTCAAGGAGAATTTTTCTTCTCTAATGAATATACAAGCTTGGTTACAGCTTAATTCAGAGATTGGATTTAGTGAGTGTTTTTGAATGCACTATAAGCATGACAGACACAAACCTCAAACAGCATGTCTCACAGGGAGACAGTGCTTTAAAAAAATTCATACGCTCTCATTCCAAGTCCACATAAAAATGAGACTCAACTGTGGTAATTTTTACTTGAACCAGTCTTGAGACATGGCCCAGGGAATACTCCAGTCATATTATGTGTGCTGTCTTCACTGAAGATTTTGAAAGCAAATATATGGACAAAAAAAAAGAGAGCCCAATTAAATGAAACGAATATTTTATCAGTTTTTAAAAGGCATTTTTATCCTTAAAAGATAGGATTTTGCTATCTTTTAAGTGGAAGAAAATTCACCTCTGCAGTCTGTGTTTGATACAAGATACAGGATGCTTGGGGATAGTGCACAGGGATGATCCAGAAAGATGATATGGGGTGGGAAGTGGGAGGGGGGTTCAGGATTGGGAACTCATGTACACCCGTGGCAGATTCATGTCAATGTATGGCAAAATCAATACAGTATTGTAAAGTAAAGTAAAAATAAAAATTAAAAAAAAAAAGAAAATTCACCTCTGGCCTTAGTTAAGTCTTGATCCAGGGGCTCATCTGGTGTTACTACAATCCACTTCTGTGTGTCCCTCTGTTCCTTCTTCTGTGTGTTAACCAATGAAATCACTCAGCTATATCCGACTCTTTGTGATCCCATGGACTGTAGCCTACCAAGCTCATCTTCTTCTGTGTGTTAACCAATGAAATCACTCAGCTGTATCCGACTCTTTGTGATCCCATGGACTGTAGCCTACCAAGCTCATCCATCCATGGAATTTTCCAGGCAAGAGTACTGGAGTGGCTTGCCATTTCCTTCTCCAGGGGATCTTCCTGGCCCAGGGATTGAACCCAGGTCTCCCACATTGCTTTACCACCTGAGCTACCAGGGAAGCCTGTAACTGTGTGTTAACTTCATCCTTATTTTTCGCTTCAGAGCAAAGCACTCCCACATGACACCAAAATGCTTCCCAAGGAAGTGAGCTAAGCAGTTTTTTCTCACAATAATTGAAAAAGAGCCCAGATCCTGTTTCTCGTTGACCTGATTAGGGTCCTGCGCTTACTGTTATCTCTGTGGCCAGAGAGGTAGGCTACACTGATTGACAGAAGGCTATCTGAGTTCACCCCTTGAATTAAGGATGGTATCAGCCCCAAGCAAGTCTTCAAGTGTTTGCCAGAAGTGATTTCTCTGAAAGAATTTGAGGAAATAGTTCCCCCAAAAGCATGGTGTGAGAGTACTGTATGACCAAAACCACAGACAGAGGTCAGGAAGACAGACTTGAGAAATGGTTGAATATATTAATTAGTTAATGGTACTATTAGAAACATCTTTTAAAATGTGGTAATAAGTTGGTCTGTGACTGTAATTCATCCACCAGTGACTTATAATATTAAATACATATGTTAATGGATGATGACACTTTTGAAAGTTTTAAGAATAAAGATTTGGCTGTATAAATACCAATTCAATACCATAAATGCAACTAATTAGTTACCTGTAAAGTCTATTATTAAATGCCTGTGAAAAATAAGGATTTCATACCTCTTACTGTAAATGACTTCTAAGACTATATCCTTTGTCTTCACAATATTTTATCATTAAGTTTCTAATTTTCCTGCATGATTTGATAATATGCACATTGGAGCCATGAAAGAGAAAAAAACATTGCCTTTCCCTCCTCACCTCCCATTTTTCTCTGGCAATAGAGAAGGAACATGTAGAAAGAGAAAGTCGTAGGACTGACCTTTCTTTATCTTGTTA
Organism: Madoqua kirkii; assembly: GCA_006408675.1. Taxonomy (NCBI): domain Eukaryota; kingdom Metazoa; phylum Chordata; class Mammalia; order Artiodactyla; family Bovidae; genus Madoqua; species Madoqua kirkii. Next base: position 22,683 of record SJYC01087045.1, on the reverse strand, counting down.
AATCCAGAGACAACATCCTTGTGCTGGTTTGTGACAAGAGGCCAGTTGAAAAATCCACAAGATAATCTGTTGATTAATGATGGCTGGCAGTTTTGGAATTTACAAATGGAAACAAACTACATCTTCCTGACCCTGCTGAGACGATTGTTAGTTCTTTAGTCTGGTCCCAGGTTCTTGCTTTTGACTCATGTCTACTGACAGTATCTGTGGTGGTTTTGCAATTCAGTCATACGTTCCTCAACACTTCTCATTCTAAATGTTTTTGTTGTTGTCCAGCTCTTTTGTGACCCCATGGACTGTAGACCACCAGGCTCCTCTGTCCATGGGACTTTCCAGCAAGAATACTGGAGTGGGTTGCCATTCCCTTCTCCAAGGCATCTTCCCAACCCAGGGATCAAACCTGCATCTCCTGCATTGGCAGGCGGATTCTCAGATGGTGCTGAGCCACCAGGGAAGCCCATCCCTCTAAATGTTGGAGCCCAGTTCCCATCCTCTTGCATATGGCTTGGCCTCACTTCTAACAAATAGATGGCAAACATGATCGTTTACCTACTTGAGGTCGTTAAAGGTATAGCAGTTTCCTCCTTGATTTTTCTTTCTCCTTTGGACCTTGTGCTGGAAGCCAGTGGCCATTTGATAACACTTCAGAAGCCCTGTGATGAGGTCCTGTGCTAAGAAACAAAGGCCCTCTGCCTACTGCTGAAGGAGGAAACAGACAGAACAGGCTCCATCTTGAAAGCAGGACTCCATCTTGGGCCGGACTGTGGACTTTAAGCTACATGTCCAGTATCTATGGAAGTGACATATCAACTGGAAAACCAGCCCCCTCGGATGGAAGAGCCCCAGAGCTTGTACCTAGACTCTCAGTCACCTAAAAGAATACCCTAATTATCTGTGTAACTGAATAGAATCATACATTCTCTTGTGCTTATTGGGGTATGACCACAGGCCTATTGATAATTGTCCATTGTTAACTACCTAGGTTTAAGGCATATGAATCACAAGTTAACTCTGATTGTATCTTTCGCTTCCTTTGTTCAGACTAGTTTCAGGGAATTTGAGGAGGTGGGTTTGGACACATACACTTAGGGTATATAAGGTTTTCACAAAAACTGGTTGGGGTCCTTGGCTAAGAGGAGACTCTGCCTTGGGCCTCTGGTGTAGTAAACAGCACTCCACTATCTGCATTGTCCTTCTGAGTGAGTTTGTTTCCCAGAAGCGTGGCTACAACACTGCCAGCTAGAGAGAGAAGTTCCCCACCTAGAGCCGTGTGAGTGAGCCATCTTGGAAGTGGGTCCTTTAGCCCCCTTTCATTCAGCTGAAATGTCCAGCCATATCTTGACCTCAATCTCATGACAGACGCTGAACTAGAACCAGTAGGCTAAACTCTTTCCAGATCATTACCTTCAGAAAATGTGTGGGATAATAAACATTTGTTGCTTTAAGCCACTTGAGGGATTCACTGGGGATTATGTTTGGGAATCTTATTCCCTGTTGCTCATCAAGATACAAACTCTCCTGACATGTGTTGTTGTTTAGTCACTAAGTCATATCCTGCTCTTTTGCAGCCCCATAGACTGTAGCCCTCCAGGCTCCTGGAGGGCTGGAATTTCCCAGACAAGAATACGGTAGTGGGTTGCCATTTCTTTCTTGAGAGGGTCTTCCCAAACCAGGGATCGAACCTGCGTCTCCTGCATTGGCAGGGAGATTCTTTACCATTGAGTCACAAGGGAAGCCCCTCATGACATGTATTGACCAATAAATTAGTCAATCAAGCAGTCAACCACTTGATCATATATTTAGTACTTACCCCTTCCATGCCCAGGATAATCTCAAATCTAACCACAATACCTTCCTTACCTCATCATATCTTCTTTACGTGATTTTCTAGTAAGTAGCATACAGTTGAACACATAATTTTGCTTTAAGGAACTTCTCTCTGTTATATTTGGGCAATTTCCCTGAAGGCAGAGATCTTCCTGTTTTAAAATATTGCTGAATGCATTTCTGGACTCAGAAGAAGTCTTGATGAATTGAAGTAGCAAATGAGCTCCTTCAAGTTGCTTGACTCCCAAGGAAATTAAATAAATGACCCTTTCAGAGCAAGTGCTTTTTTTGCAGTCTTAGGAGAGAGGAGTCAGTTTTCCCCATTCCAGTCACTTCCTGCTTTATCCCTTGTGGAGAGCAGGTATCAGCAAACAGTTTCTGTAAAGGGCCAGGAAGTAAAGAGTTTGGGTTTCTCGGCATATGCAACTACTCAGCTGTATTGTGATAATGTGAAAGCAGTTGTAGACAATACGTAAATTAGTGGACGTGATGTATCCCAATAAAAGTTTATTTACAAACATAGGTGCTAGGACAGTTTTGGCCCCTGGGCTATAGTTTGTGGACCTGTGACCTAGGGTAGTGTTTCCCAACATTGTTATATCATAAGCATCACCTGGAAAGCTTGTTTTTCAATAACCACAGCTCTGTGGAAATGTGTTTTGACTAAGCACCTCCAGTGTTCCTTATAATCTGACAAATTTGGAAGCCCTAGAAAAATGAATCAAACCTGTGGTTTCCTTTGTACCAGGGGATACTTTCTTCTATGAGATGTGAAATGAGAATGTGAGGCAAGAATCTCAAATTGCATTTCTTTTTTTTATTTCTTAGGTCACTCTGTGAGGCAAGTATGATCTTAGTTTTCTGATGAGGGATTTAACCCCACCAGCTGCAGAGGAAGCACAGTGTCTTAACCATTGGGCCACCAGGTGAGTCCCACAGGTCACATTCTATGATGTAGGATTTCTCCAATTTCATGAGGCTACACAATCTAAGGACTGGCTATTATGTTTCTCATAAACACATGGCTGAATTTCTTATGGTAGGAATGACAACAGCAGGTAAAATCATTTCCCCCATTTCATTAAGGAAAAATTAATGCCCCAGGAAAATTTCTGAACTTGGTTTAAAGGATGCAGTCCCCCTGTTCTACACAACATGTAGTTTTCTTAAAATGATAGTTGCTTTGCAAGATTAAGATTTTTTTAAGATATAGAATTCAGATATGTAATATGAAACTAGGCATAGGGCAGAAACACTTAAATCTGTCCAAAGTTTGACCCAAGAGATGGTGCATACCTATAGCATTATGCTGTAATTTCAAATGTGTAGTTCATTTGTTAAGAATAAGCTTAAACAATTGCAGTTTTTGAATGAGTTTCCTATATGTATCCTGGGACTCTTGTTCTAATCCAGATTAGTGAGATACCGTATATCCTGGGTCAGGACAATCCCCTGAAGAAGGAAATGGCAACCCACTCCAATGTTCTTGCCTGGAAGATCCCATGGACAAAGGAACCTGGTGGGCTACTATCCATAGGGTCGTGAAGAATCAGACACGACTGAAGCGACTTGGGATGGACGGAGTACATCAAGATTGCCTTTCTTTTCATTTTTTATTGAGTATATGTGTTTTATAATTTCAGCCAATATTAGCAAGGAGCAAACTAACCCTATTAATTGCCCCCAGGGCTCCCACTCCACTCTGGGTGTCACAAAGCAGAACTGCAGCTAGATTTGTAGAGAGTGCGTGGTTGGCAATATGGACGTCTTGCACTGAAACTCTTTTATCATGGGAGACTGTCTTGTGCATTGTATGTATGCTGGTTTTCAGCCTTCATTGCCTCTATTTGCTGGATTCCAGTAGCTCTCTCAAGTAATGTCTCCGGACCCTGCCATAAGTCCCCCGCTGAGGGTGGGAGGGAAGGGCAGGAAAACACCCCCGTTAAGAACCATTGTTATCAAGACTGTGTGAATATCAGAAGCAAAGTGAAGAAGTGCGACAGTTTCCCAGACATCTCATATTAAGTCCCTGCCCTCAGAGTCTCCTGAAATCCTTAGATAAGGAAAAGATGGGCTCATTCAAGCTGTAATTATTCAGGTAATTGACTCAGTGCTCCTCTTTGCTTTCCATGTGCGAACACCAGCAGTGAGACTTAGCTCTCCTGGGAATTGCACGGGACTCCATTCTTCAGGAACACCTGGGGACCATCATGTGTTGGCCCCTCAGTAATAATTTTCCAGCACCCAGATGTTAGAAAAACCATTTGTACACACTGACCCAGGCTCGCTGCATTTTAATAAATCTGTACCCAGAGAATGCCATGGAGTATGAGGAAGAACTAGACAGCGTACACCATCTGGTGTTTTAAAAATACATGCCGTGAGCCCAATTAAGAATTTATTTTTAGGCTATTTATGAATGAGCTGATTTTGAATGAGCAACCTAACCCTAAAATAAATGAAGTAGCTTCAAAATTTTCTTTGAAATTGAATTTTTAAGTGTGATTTCATAATAATGGGATTTTAGAAGACAACCTAAGACTTTGCATGAACTGAATTGTTTCCTCCCTGCAAAAAACTCATTCCTCAAAGCTCTAACCCCTCACTATTTCACAAAGTAATCATATTTGGCACTAAAGTCTTTAAAGTGGGAATTAAGTTAAATAAGGTCACCAGGTTAGCGTGTTAGTCGCTCAGTCATGTTTGACTCTTTGCAGTCACATGGACTATAGCCCACCAGGCTCCTCTGTCCATAGAATTCTCTAAGCAAGAATACTGGAGTGGGTAGCCATTCCCTTTTCCAGGGGTTCTTACCAACTCAGGGATTAAATGTGGGTCTCCTGCGTTGCAGGCAGACTCTTAACCACCTGAGCCATCAGGGCAAGCCCTAATTCATTAGTGTGGGCCCTAATTCAATGACTGGTGTCCTTATAAGAAGAGATTTGGACACAGATGCGTGCAGCACAGAGAACACAACGAGAAGGCGGCCAACTTCGAGTCAAGGGGAGAGGCCTCAAAAGAAAGCAAACCTGCTGACACCTCGGTTTTGGACTTCTAGCCTCCAGAATTGTAAGAAAATTGTAAGAAAATCCATTTACCTTGTTTAAGCCACTACATCTATGGTATCTGGTTATGGAAGTTCTAGCAAAGCAGTATACCGGGTTCTGTAACCCATTTGTTCCCTGACCTGCAAATAAGGGTTGTAAGTATAGGAAAATGACCACTTCCTTGAAAGTGCCTCTTCTGCTCCCCACCCAAGTCAAGACAGTAAATCAGAAGCAGATCATGTTCCTGATGCAGTATCAGAGATGAGTAATGTCATTAAAAACTAGAAAGATAGAGCCACAGTGGTATCTTATCTATCTGTTTAGTTCACTTGTTTGGTCTCAGCAAAACCTAATGGAGTTTAGCAGATGATAGTGAACTTTTGGAAACTAGCTGATAGACTCAGTTGCAACTATTATCTGGATATGGTATCATCACTGAAGAACATGAACCAACACAGCTGTTTGTACTTGGTACATATGTATTAACTGACAAATTACTTTTTCTCAGAACTCTAATAGAATTAAAAGCAGTTTGCATTTACATGACAAGGACAGGAGTATACCTTTATTATCTTTGTCCTGATCTAACTTATCCTGCTTTTTTTCAACATAACATAATCCATGGGGATCTAAATTATCTTTATATTATATATAATATCACAAAGTGCACCCTGTTGATGATATCATGTTAACTGGCCTTGAGAAAGTAGGAAGTAGTTATAGTCTTGGTAAGACATCTGCCTGCCACAGAGTATGAGAAAACCATGAAGATCCATCAATCCTACCACACTGGGGAAGATTTTAGGAGTTTGGTCACCTTGGGCATGCCGGCATATCCTCTCTAAGACCGTAGTACTTTGTCACTTCTACCATCAAGAAGGGCTTCCCTGATAGCTCAGTTGGTAAAGAATCCACCTGCAGTGCAGGAGACCCTGGTTCGATTCCTGGTTCAGGAAGATCTTCTGGAAAAGGGATAGGCTACCCACTCCAGTATTCTGGCCTGGAGAATTCCATGAACTGTAAAGACCATGGGGTCACAAAGAGTCAGACACAACTGAGTGACTTTCACTTTACTTTCCACACTTACAATTAAGAAAGAAGCCAAGTAACTATTGGATCCCTTTGAATTCTGGAAGCAAGATTACACTGCATTTGGAAATACTGCTGTGATCCATTTACAATTTTTCTGGTTTTGAATCAAGCACAGAGCAAGAGGGAGTTCGGTGGGGGTTAGCTTCTCTGATGCCTGGGCTGTATCAGCAAATCCTATGGTGCTCCAGCCGTTTGTAATGGATGAGATTGCTTGTGGCATTTCTAGCAAGCTGCTGAAGGAGAGTCAAAGCTAGAACCTTAGGGTACTGGGATAAGAACTCCATGTGGTGAAGTACCAAGTTCCAGAGTTTGTTCAAACTCACGTCCATCGAGTCAGTGATGCTGTCTAACCATTTATTCCTCTACTGCCCTCTTCTCATTTTGCCTTCAGTTTCCCCCAGCATCAGGATCTTTGAGCTTCAGCATCCATCCTTCTAGTGAATACTCAGGGTTGATTTCCTTTAGGATTGACTAACCTGATTTCCTTGGAGTCTAATAGACTCTCAAGAGTCTTCTCCAGCCTCTAACAACATAATTCGAAAGCATCAGTTCTTTGGCACTCAGCCTTCTTTATGGTCCAACTCTCACATCTGTACATGACTACTGGAAAAACCAAGCAAAGTGATGTCTCTGCTTTTTAATATGCTGACTAGTCAGAGAAGGCAATGGCAACCCACTCCAGTACTGTTGACTGGAAAATCCCATGGATGGAGGAGCCTGGTAGGCTGCTGTCCATGGGGTTGCGAAGTGGGGCATGACTGAGCAAATTCACTTTCACTTTTCACTTTCATGCATTGGAGAAGGAAATGCCAACCCACTCTAGTGTTCTTGCCTGGAGAATCCCAGTGACGGGGGAGCCTGGTGGGCTGCCATCTACGGGGTCACACAGAATCAGACATGACTGAAGTGACTTAGCAGCAGCAGCAGCAAGTTTGTTATCAGTTTTCTTCCAAGGAGCAAGTGTCTTTTAATTTCATGGCTACAGTCACCACCCACAGTGGTTCTGGAGCCCAAGAAAATAAAATCTGTCACTGCTTCCAGGTTTTCCCCTTCTATTTGCCATATGCAGAGTACATCATGAGAAATGCTGGACTGGATGAAGCACCAGCTGGAATCAAGATTCCCAGGAGAAATATCAATAATCTCAGATATGCAGATGACACCACCCTTATGGCAAAAAGAAAAGAGGACCTAAAGAGCCCCTTGATGAAAGTGAAGGAGGAGAGTGAAAAAGTTAGCTAAAAACTCAACATTCAGAAAACTAAGATCATGACATCTGGTCCCATCACTTCATGGCAAATAGATGAGGAAACAATAGAAACAATGACAGACTTTAGTTTGGGGGGGCTCCAAAATCATTGCAGATGGTGACTGCAGTCATGAAATTAGAAGACACTTGCTCCTTGGAGGAAAAGCTATGACCAAACTAGACAGCATATTGAGAAGCAGAGGTATTACTTTAAACAAAGATCTGTCTAGTCAAAGCTATAGTTTTTCCAGTAGTCATGTATAGATGTGAGAGTTGGACTATAAACAAAACAGAGCACTGAAGAATTGATGCTTTTGAACTGTGGTGTTGGAGATGACTCTTGAGAGTCCTTTGGACAGCAAGGATCCCCCGCTGAGGGTGGGAGGGAAGGGCAGGAAAACACCCCCGTTAAGAACCATTGTTATCAAGACTGTGTGAATATCAGAAGCAAAGTGAAGAAGTGCGACAGTTTCCCAGACATCTCATATTAAGTCCCTGCCCTCAGAGTCTCCTGAAATCCTTAGATAAGGAAAAGATGGGCTCATTCAAGCTGTAATTATTCAGGTAATTGACTCAGTGCTCCTCTTTGCTTTCCATGTGCGAACACCAGCAGTGAGACTTAGCTCTCCTGGGAATTGCACGGGACTCCATTCTTCAGGAACACCTGGGGACCATCATGTGTTGGCTCCCTCAGTAATAATTTTCCAGCACCCAGATGTTAGAAAAACCATTTGTACACACTGACCCAGGCTCGCTGCATTTTAATAAATCTGTACCCAGAGAATGCCATGGAGTATGAGGAAGAACTAGACAGCGTACACCATCTGGTGTTTTAAAAATACATGCCGTGAGCCCAATTAAGAATTTATTTTTAGGCTATTTATGAATGAGCTGATTTTGAATGAGCAACCTAACCCTAAAATAAATGAAGTAGCTTCAAAATTTTCTTTGAAATTGAATTTTTAAGTGTGATTTCATAATAATGGGATTTTAGAAGACAACCTAAGACTTTGCATGAACTGAATTGTTTCCTCCCTGCAAAAAACTCATTCCTCAAAGCTCTAACCCCTCACTATTTCACAAAGTAATCATATTTGGCACTAAAGTCTTTAAAGTGGGAATTAAGTTAAATAAGGTCACCAGGTTAGCGTGTTAGTCGCTCAGTCATGTTTGACTCTTTGCAGTCACATGGACTATAGCCCACCAGGCTCCTCTGTCCATAGAATTCTCTAAGCAAGAATACTGGAGTGGGTAGCCATTCCCTTTTCCAGGGGTTCTTACCAACTCAGGGATTAAATGTGGGTCTCCTGCGTTGCAGGCAGACTCTTAACCACCTGAGCCATCAGGGCAAGCCCTAATTCATTAGTGTGGGCCCTAATTCAATGACTGGTGTCCTTATAAGAAGAGATTTGGACACAGATGCGTGCAGCACAGAGAACACAACGAGAAGGCGGCCAACTTCGAGTCAAGGGGAGAGGCCTCAAAAGAAAGCAAACCTGCTGACACCTCGGTTTTGGACTTCTAGCCTCCAGAATTGTAAGAAAATTGTAAGAAAATCCATTTACCTTGTTTAAGCCACTACATCTATGGTATCTGGTTATGGAAGTTCTAGCAAAGCAGTATACCGGGTTCTGTAACCCATTTGTTCCCTGACCTGCAAATAAGGGTTGTAAGTATAGGAAAATGACCACTTCCTTGAAAGTGCCTCTCTCTGCTCCCCACCCAAGTCAAGACAGTAAATCAGAAGCAGATCATGTTCCTGATGCAGTATCAGAGATGAGTAATGTCATTAAAAACTAGAAAGATAGAGCCACAGTGGTATCTTATCTATCTGTTTAGTTCACTTGTTTGGTCTCAGCAAAACCTAATGGAGTTTAGCAGATGATAGTGAACTTTTGGAAACTAGCTGATAGACTCAGTTGCAACTATTATCTGGATATGGTATCATCACTGAAGAACATGAACCAACACAGCTGTTTGTACTTGGTACATATGTATTAACTGACAAATTACTTTTTCTCAGAACTCTAATAGAATTAAAAGCAGTTTGCATTTACATGACAAGGACAGGAGTATACCTTTATTATCTTTGTCCTGATCTAACTTATCCTGCTTTTTTTCAACATAACATAATCCATGGGGATCTAAATTATCTTTATATTATATATAATATCACAAAGTGCACCCTGTTGATGATATCATGTTAACTGGCCTTGAGAAAGTAGGAAGTAGTTATAGTCTTGGTAAGACATCTGCCTGCCACAGAGTATGAGAAAACCATGAAGATCCATCAATCCTACCACACTGGGGAAGATTTTAGGAGTTTGGTCACCTTGGGCATGCCGGCATATCCTCTCTAAGACCGTAGTACTTTGTCACTTCTACCATCAAGAAGGGCTTCCCTGATAGCTCAGTTGGTAAAGAATCCACCTGCAGTGCAGGAGACCCTGGTTCGATTCCTGGTTCAGGAAGATCTTCTGGAAAAGGGATAGGCTACCCACTCCAGTATTCTGGCCTGGAGAATTCCATGAACTGTAAAGACCATGGGGTCACAAAGAGTCAGACACAACTGAGTGACTTTCACTTTACTTTCCACACTTACAATTAAGAAAGAAGCCAAGTAACTATTGGATCCCTTTGAATTCTGGAAGCAAGATTACACTGCATTTGGAAATACTGCTGTGATCCATTTACAATTTTTCTGGTTTTGAATCAAGCACAGAGCAAGAGGGAGTTCGGTGGGGGTTAGCTTCTCTGATGCCTGGGCTGTATCAGCAAATCCTATGGTGCTCCAGCCGTTTGTAATGGATGAGATTGCTTGTGGCATTTCTAGCAAGCTGCTGAAGGAGAGTCAAAGCTAGAACCTTAGGGTACTGGGATAAGAACTCCATGTGGTGAAGTACCAAGTTCCAGAGTTTGTTCAAACTCACGTCCATCGAGTCAGTGATGCTGTCTAACCATTTATTCCTCTACTGCCCTCTTCTCATTTTGCCTTCAGTTTCCCCCAGCATCAGGATCTTTGAGCTTCAGCATCCATCCTTCTAGTGAATACTCAGGGTTGATTTCCTTTAGGATTGACTAACCTGATTTCCTTGGAGTCTAATAGACTCTCAAGAGTCTTCTCCAGCCTCTAACAACATAATTCGAAAGCATCAGTTCTTTGGCACTCAGCCTTCTTTATGGTCCAACTCTCACATCTGTACATGACTACTGGAAAAACCAAGCAAAGTGATGTCTCTGCTTTTTAATATGCTGACTAGTCAGAGAAGGCAATGGCAACCCACTCCAGTACTGTTGACTGGAAAATCCCATGGATGGAGGAGCCTGGTAGGCTGCTGTCCATGGGGTTGCGAAGTGGGGCATGACTGAGCAAATTCACTTTCACTTTTCACTTTCATGCATTGGAGAAGGAAATGCCAACCCACTCTAGTGTTCTTGCCTGGAGAATCCCAGTGACGGGGGAGCCTGGTGGGCTGCCATCTACGGGGTCACACAGAATCAGACATGACTGAAGTGACTTAGCAGCAGCAGCAGCAAGTTTGTTATCAGTTTTCTTCCAAGGAGCAAGTGTCTTTTAATTTCATGGCTACAGTCACCACCCACAGTGGTTCTGGAGCCCAAGAAAATAAAATCTGTCACTGCTTCCAGGTTTTCCCCTTCTATTTGCCATATGCAGAGTACATCATGAGAAATGCTGGACTGGATGAAGCACCAGCTGGAATCAAGATTCCCAGGAGAAATATCAATAATCTCAGATATGCAGATGACACCACCCTTATGGCAAAAAGAAAAGAGGACCTAAAGAGCCCCTTGATGAAAGTGAAGGAGGAGAGTGAAAAAGTTAGCTAAAAACTCAACATTCAGAAAACTAAGATCATGACATCTGGTCCCATCACTTCATGGCAAATAGATGAGGAAACAATAGAAACAATGACAGACTTTAGTTTGGGGGGGCTCCAAAATCATTGCAGATGGTGACTGCAGTCATGAAATTAGAAGACACTTGCTCCTTGGAGGAAAAGCTATGACCAAACTAGACAGCATATTGAGAAGCAGAGGTATTACTTTAAACAAAGATCTGTCTAGTCAAAGCTATAGTTTTTCCAGTAGTCATGTATAGATGTGAGAGTTGGACTATAAACAAAACAGAGCACTGAAGAATTGATGCTTTTGAACTGTGGTGTTGGAGATGACTCTTGAGAGTCCTTTGGACAGCAAGGAGATTCAACCAGTCCATCCTAAGGGAAATCAGTCCTGGGTGTTCATTGGAAGGACAGATGCTGAAGCTGAAACTCCAATAGTTTGACCATCTGATGCAAAGGACTGACTCATTTGAAAAGACCCTGATGCAGGGAATGATTGAAGGTGGGAGGAGAAGGGGATGACAGAGGATGATATGGTGGGATGGCATTGCCAACTCGATGGACATGACTTTGAGTAAGCTCCGGGAGTTGGTTATGGACAGGGAAGCCTGGCGTACTACAGTCTGTAGAGTTGCAAACAATCAGACATGATTGAGCGCCTGAACTGAACTGATTTGCCATATGATTCCTGCTGCTGCTGCTAAGTCACTTCAGTCATGTCCGACTCTGTGTGACCCCGTAGACGGCAGCCCACCAGGCTTCCCTTTCCCTGGGATTCTCCAGGCAAGAACACTGGAGTGGGTTGCCATTGCCTTCTCCAATGCATGAAAGTGAAAAGTGAAAGTGAAGTCACTCAGTCTAGGCAGGAGCAAATGGTTTGCCTGGTTGGTTAGGGGTCTGTGCAGAGGAATACTGGAAATCAGTAAGAAGGAGGGCTATGAAAGAGCTGGGTGATGGGACCCAGGAAGGTGGTCTCCAAATGTTAGCATTTTTGTACCTCAGTTTGATTGTCACTCAGAAAACCTTTCTTTTGTCATCAAGATTCTCACTATCCTATCAGGTAGACAGAATAACCTGTTCGGGGGATGTCAGCCAGCCTCACAGAATGGGGAATCTGGATTCTCCAGCTACCAAAGGGGCCCAGTTTTCTGCCCAGGAGTGGAAGGTGGTTATCTCCTTATGGGGTGAAATTGGAATCAAGTAGATAAGGAATTTATTGTAAGCGTAGTTTCTCCATGGCCTATTGGAATCCAGTCTCTGCAGCCTCCTCAGTGGTATAGCAAAGCTAGATCATACAGTTTTCTGTGAATTTTTTTAGCTTTTCATTTTATATTGGAATATCCCATGGCTCAGCAGTAAAGACCCTGCCTACAATGCAGAAGACACAGGAGCTGAAGTTTCGATCCCTGGGTTGGCAAGATTCCCTGATGGAGGAAATGGCAACCCATTGCAATATTCTTGCCTGGGAAATCACATGCATGGATGGTTGACTTACAATGATGTGTTAGTTTCATGTGTACAGCAAAGTGATTCAGTTATACACGTACATATATCCACTCATTTCTAGATTATTTCCCCATATAGGTTATTACAGAGTATTTAGTAAAGAAGGAAATGGCAACCCACTCCAGTATTCTTGCCTGGAGAATCCCATGGACGGAGGAGCTTGGTGGGCTACAGTCCACAGGTCACAAAGAGTTGGACACGACTGAGCAACTTCACTTTCACTTTAGTAAAGTTCCCTATGCTATATAGTAGGCCTTCGTTGGTTATTTATTTTATTTTTAGCAATGTGTATATGTTAATCTCAAATGCCTAATTTGCCCCTACTTCCCACTTTCCTCTTTGGTAATCTTAAATTTGTTTTATATATCTGTGAGTGTATTTCTGTTTTGTAAATAAGTTTATTTGTATCTTTTTTAGATTACACCTATGAGTAATATCATATGATATCTGTCTTTCTCTGACTTACAGTTTTGTAAGAACTGTTTGTATGCATCTCTTCCCAACTTTGCATTCAGTGATATCACTTGATAGCTTAAAATCAACTGTGTCAGGAGTATTTACACTAGGGAAACTGGCAGACACTAGATATCAGGACTCTTCTTCCATAGAGAAAGAGAGTGAAAGTCGCTCAGTTGTGTCCAGCTCTGCGGCCCCATGGACTGTAGAATCCATGGAATTCTCCAGGCCAGAATACTGGAGTGGGTAGCCTTTCCCTTCTCCAGGGGATCTTCCCAACCCAGGGATTGAACCCAGATCTCCTGCATTGCAGGTGGATTCTTTACAAGCTGAGCCACAAGGGGAGCTCAAGAATACTTGAGTGGGTAGCCTATCCCTTCTCCAGTGGATCTTCCTGACCCGGGAACCAAACTGGGGTCTCCTGCATTGCAGGTGGATTCTTTACCAACTGACTTATGAGAGAAGCCCCTCCCTAGAGAGCTGGTTGTTAAATATTTACTCTGAATCCTGCTGAGCCACTGGACATTCCCACCAGTTTCTCTACGGCCCTTCATGAAGCAGTGACCATAACTAATGCATCCCTCACATTGCTATTCACCTTTCTCTGCTTCCCTGTCCTTTTACTATTGCCATTGTGTATCACTTCCCAAATAACTCATTAGCATGCAATCTTTGTTTCAGGCTCTGTTCACTAGGAACCTCAGATGAGGACAGGAGTTAAAGGGAGTTGAGTGAAAGGATTCTAGATCTTTGCTCGGAGGTTGATGTAGAATCCATGTACACACTGTGGAGACTTTCTCTAGCAACCGTATACCAGCTTGGGAGCAAGAGTGAAGAAAATGATTGATGGGACTTAATTCAGGTTTGGATAAGCTGAGAGATGGTCCAGCAGGAAAGAGATTCTGGGCTTCTGTCTTTCTCTGGTTGAAGTGATTGGCCTGCATTTAAGATGCCTACAGAGTTAAATGCAGGAGGAGGCTAAAGGCTGGGAGATCAGAACCAGCACACATCAGAGGTATGGATGAGGGCTGGGACTCCCCCGATGGTCCATTGGTTAAGACTCCATGCTTCCACTGCAGGGGGTGTGAGTTCAGTCCCTGGTGAGGGGATTTAAGTTCCTCATTGGTGCACGGCATGCCCCTCTCCCCACAAAAAAGAGAGGAAAAGAAGTATTGATGAGGGCAAAAAACATATTTCAGAAACAATGAAGTTGTGAGAAATTTCTTGGAAAGCAGTTTTCTGAATTTTTCTTCTAATATATCAAAACACATATGTATATATTTTAAATAGAATAAACATATATTATAAATACATACATAGATCTTCTAATATACATACATATACCTTCCAGTATATCAAAACATATATGTATATAATTTAAATAGAATAAATATATATTACACATATATAATGTATATATGTATAATATTCATTTATGTATATATATATATAATTCCATATATATTAACCCACCATTTTCTTTTACACTTTTCTCTTCTAGCCACTGGGATTTTCTTCCTGTCCTTTAAATAAGCCAAGCTCATTTTGCCTAGTGCCTGGTAGATTCTCTTTGCCCAGATATTCATTTGGCTTTTCCAATTAGGTTGCAGCTCAAATGTCACCTTCTCAGAGAGGCTGTCTGAGATTGTTCTAACTAAAAGAGTGCACTTCTATCCCTTCACTTACCCAACTTTATTTCTATTCATAAACCTTATTACGATCTGGCATTGTTTTATCTACTTGCTTCATTTTTTTCATCCTCACTAGAATAGAGGCCCCATGGAAGCAGAGATATATCAGTTATGAAACTTCAGCACTTATATTAAAAATAGTGTCAAGCATATCATAGATCATTTATGAATATACGCTAGTAAAGTAATGCTCGAAATTCTCCAAGCCACACTTCAGCAACATGTGAACCATGAACTTCCAGATGTTCAAGCTGGTTTTCGAAAAGGCAGAGGAACCAGAGATCAAATTGCCAACATCTGCTGGATCATGGAAAAAGCAAGAGAGTTCCAGAAAGAAACATCTATTCCTGCTTTATTGACTATGCCAAAGCCTTTGACTGTGTGGATCACAATAGACTATGGAAAATTCTGAAAGAGATGGGAATACCAGACTACCTGACCTGCCTCTTGAGAAACCTATATGCAGGTCAGGAAGCAACAATTAGAACTGGACATGGAACAACAGACTGGTTCCAAATAGGAAAAGGAGTGTGTCAAGGCTATATATTGTCACCCCACTTATTTAACTTATATGCAGAGTGCATCATGAGAAACGCTGGGCTGGAGGAAGCACAAGCTGGAATCAAGATTACCAGGAGAAATATCAATAACCTCAGATATGCAGATGACACCACCCTTACGGCAGAAAGTGAAGAGGAACTAAAGAGCCTCTTGATGAAAGTGAAAGAAGAGAGTGAAAAAGTTGGCTTAAAGCTCAACATCCAGAAAACGAAGATCATGGCATCAGGTCCCATCACTTCATGGGCAATAGATGGGGAAACAGTGGAAACAGTGTCAGACTTAATTTTGGGGGGCTCCAAAATCACTGCAGATGGTGACTGCAGCCATGAAATTAAAAGATGCTTACTCCTTGGAAGAAAAGTTATGACCAACCTAGATAGTATATTCAAAAGCAGAGACATTACTTTGCCAACAAAAGTCCGTCTAGTCAAGGCTATGGTTTTTCCTGTGGTCATATATGGATGTGAGAGTTGGACTGTGAAGAAAGCTGAATGCTGAAGAATTGATGCTTTTGAGCTGCAGTGTTGGAGAAGATTCTTGAGAGTCTCCTGAACTGTAAGGAGATCCAACCAGTCCATTCTAAAGAAGATCAGCCTGGGTGTTGTTTGGAAGGAATGATGCTAAAGCTGAAACTCCAGTACTTTGGCCACCTCATGCAAAGAGTTGACTAATTGGAAAAGACTCTGATGCTGGGAGGGATTGAGGGCAGGAGAAAAGGGGACGACAGAGGATGAGATGGCTGGATGGCATCACAGACTCGATGGACGTGAATCTGAGTGAACTCCGGGAGTTGGTGATGGACAGGGAGGCCTGGTGTGCTGCAATTCATGGGGTTGCAAAGAGTTGGACATGACTGAGTGACTGAACTGAACTGAACTGATAGAATAAATGAACAATTATCATTAACTGTTAATTAATTGTTTATAGATGTGTCAGGATGGCAGAGTGGTCTAAGGCACCAAACTCAAGCTTTTGCTTTTCCCCACTGGGGCTTCTGGTCTCTGAATAATGGAAGTGTGGGTTTGAATCCAAATTCTGATACATCTTTATTTGGGCTTCCCTGACAGCTAAGATGGTAAAGAATCTGCCAGCAATGCAGGAGACCTGGATTCAAACCCTGGGTCAGGAAGATTCCCTGGAGAAGGAAATGGCAACCCACTCCAGTATTCTTGCCTGGAGAATTCCATGGACAGAGGAGCCTGGTGGGCCATAGTCCATAGCATCACAAAGAGTCGGACAAGACTGAATGACTAACATGACACATAATTAAATAATTGATATTTAAAAATTGATGATAATTGATTAATTAATGACCTTGTGTGTGTCTGTCCCTATGGCAGGTCAGAAGACCAGGAATTGGAAGACCCGACTACACCTTGCAGGCAGCCAGCAGTTTCACTGAGGTGATAAGGCACGTGCACTCAGACACCTGAACGCAGTGTGGTGTAGCAGGTGACATACGTCACTTTGACGATGAGTCTTTCATTTGACAAGTGCCAGGAGAGTTCAGAGCACAGTGCACTGGAGCAGCCAGAGATTTTCGGAAGAAGTAGGTTTCCATGGTGCTCATGAGCATGGGTTGGATGTGGGGGTAAAGAATAGAGAGAGGATTGTTTTGGTATCCCTCCCATGACCTTACCGGTGCTGAATTTGTTGGTATCCAAGCATACAATCCATTAAAAACCCCCAAATAGTCATTTTTCCAATTACTTTGTCTGCATGACACAAGTTCAGGCAAAAGAGTCATCTGTGAGGGTAAGATACAAGTTTAATACTTAAACAGCTCTCTGTTATGTTTTGACCTCTGTTGCAATGCGATGAATAAATATTGATTGGTTTAAGTGAATTCAGGAACACTGAATTCATGTGCTGAACTATGTCTGTGTACCACTTTAGGAAGAAAAAAACAAGATGAATTCTGTTTGTCAAGGACTGAGTGATGTCCAGTCGAATGTCCTCATTTAGTTTCAGCTTCTTGTAAAAATGAAGCTGGTTGATTTATTCGAGTGTTTTTTCAATGTGACTGTGTGATAAAAACTCATTTAAATTGCCCTCATCAATTGTATTCTTTTATTCTGGTTTCATGGAGTAGGAAATGTCCACCCACTTCAGTATTCTTGCCTGGAAAATTCCATGGAGGTGCCTGGTGGTCTGCAGTCCATGGGGTGACAAAGAGTTGGAATGACAGAGGGTGCATGCATATGCACACACACGCACGTGCACATACACACACACATCCTGGTTTCATCTCTTCCTTGTGTTGTCTTATCTTCTTAGTGATGGTAAAATTTTTTCTTACTTTAATTTTTTGAATCCAAAAATTTCATACATCCTAAAATTATTTATCTTGGTTTTCAAAACTAATAACAAAAAGTCTAACCATCCTAGCCCCAAAGCTTAGCCTGCCTGCTCCTGAGGGTTTAAGTAGGATTTAGTTCATAGATGGCACCTGTATGCAGTCTTTTTTCCCTTGAGCTGATTCACTGATTTGAGTAAGGCCAGGAGTTGTTTTCCTCCTTTCAGAATCAGTCCTCAGCAGCTGCTCCTGAAGGAACATTATTGTTCTTAGCGACTTTAGAACAGAAGAAGCTAGAAAGGCCCGTTATTAAAGCTAGTTTCTCTTGGCCCATAAATATTTGACACACTAGTAAATGAGCAGTGCATTAAGACAATATCAACTCACAGTAGGAAATTTATACCAGTTTCCTTTTGTTAAAGAAAAGGAAGAGAGCAAATTCTCTGATGGCACAGTGGTTAAGACTCTGCACTTCCAATACAAGGGGCACAGGTTCAATCCCTGGAAGGGGAACTAAGATCCCACATGCCATGTGGCCATAAAATAAGTAAGTAAAGTGGAAGTCTTAGTTTAAAAAAAATAAAGGAAGAGAAATTCAGCTGCTACCAATAGTTATCAAGGCCACTCTGGAAATTATTGAGCTGTGAGGCATTGATGCTAAAGCTGAAACTCCAGTACTTTGGCCACCTCATGTGAAGAGTTGACTCATTGGACAAGACTCTGATGGGAGTCAACGGGTGCAGGAGGAGAAGGGAACAACAGAGGATGAGATAGCTGGATGGCGTCACGGACTTGATGGACGTGAGTCTGAGTGAACTCCGGGAGTTGGTGATGGACAGGGAGGCCTGGCATGCTGTGATTCATGGGGTCGCAAAGAGTTGGACACGACTGAGCGACTGAACTGAACTGAACTGAGGCATTCTGACAGGAAAATGTAAAATTTTCATTTTGGCTTAGAAGACTGTTTTAAACATATCCAACAAGCAATATACAGAAGTTTGATGATGAGAGGAGCAATTCTAAGAGAAGTAATGAGTCAGGCAAGACTAGAAAGTAAAATCATGGTAAACTTAGGTTATTCATAAGAGAAGTCAATCAGGTTATTACTATTAAATTTTCAGGGGACTTGTACTCAGAACTAAAGGAAGAAGAAAAGACATTCAGAAGAAGGGATGTGTGTAGAGGGTTAAAAAAACAAAAGTTTATCTGAATAAATGAATGAATGAACCAGCAAGTCTTAGAGAATTCTGTTACTTGAACCAGCAAGTCTTAGAGAATTTTGTTACTTGTTGGTTAAAGTATAAAAACTTGTGAAAATGTAGATTTATGGCAGGCTTATGTGTAGATCTATATCTCTGAATGATGTAATCCCACTGCTATATTTACTGAAAAGCATTCTTACTTGAGGCCATGAGGATTAATGTTGCTTTCTTGGTAACACACCAAGAAACAGTCTCATGTCTTTTAAAACAAAGCAATATAACACTCTGAATGTACAAGCAACATTGCTCCAGGAAACACATTTGTCTGCCAGAGCCCAATAGTAAGCCTAATTTAATGAACACTGGCAGTTTGTTGAGCCCACCAGGGAATAAGAGTCTTTTGGGAAAGCCTGAAACTGAATTGCGCCAATTTATTAGGTAGCTTTTTATTTAGGGAGGAATTTAAGTGCCTGGAATACTTTACCAAAAGATTCAAGAGTTCTTTCAAAACTGAGTCTGTTATCCAAGATAATCCCTTAAATGTTGCTAAGTCACTTCAGTCATGTCTGACTCTGTGCGACCCCATAGACGGCAGCTCACCAGACTCCCTCGTCCCTGGGATTCTCCAGGCAAGAACACTGGAGTGGGTTGCCATTTCCTTCTCCAATGCATGAAAGTGAAAAGTGAAAGTGAAGTTGCTCAGTCATGTCTGACTCTTAGCGACCCCATGGACTGCAGCCCACCAGCCTCCTCCGCCCATGGGATTTTCCACGCAAGAGTACTGGAGTGTTGAGGGAAATGGAAATAGTCATCTATGTATTACTTGCCTTGCCCGCAGACACATTACTTGTGCCTTTGTATCTTAAGTTCACCTTAGGACATACTCCCTAGGAATAATATTGTACAATCAGAAAAAGGAACAATATGAGATTTATTCCTTCATTCCTGAAATATTAGAAATGGCTGACCGCCCTTTCTTAGAGTTCTTTTACAGAGAATTGCACTTACAAGGCAACACCAAGGAAATATAAAACAACCATTATTTTCTGGAATATCTTGGTTTCGTGTTATCGGCAGCCACGGGGCTAAGTGGGTCTTGGTCAAGAGCTGTGTCGAGGTCATTATTCAGCTGTGTGTCGTTTTTCAGACAGCCCTCCCTACCTCTCAGACATCAGCATCCCTGTCTATTCCTTCTGAAGCCCTCCCTTTCACTTGCCATCATTGGTGTTATTAGTAAGGAGGGGAATGCATGCTTTCAGAACCGTTGAGCTGTCCCTGCCTAGATTAGGGAGAAAAACTTTGCAGTCTGCCTGCCTCAGACTATTCTGCACTCTGTCCTCCCAGGATAATAGTGTTCTTTCCGATTTGACAACTCCACGTTGGTGGTAGCTGGTATTCTTTTTTGTCTTAGAACTTCGTCATAGAAACAGTGCTCTTTTCTTCTCCCTTATTTGGCACATACGATTTCTGCATTTCCATCTTGTCCGTTAATGATGCTGGGCTCTGGGAAGGATATGTGTATCTGTGTGTCCATGTATGGAGAGTACCCACGCCTACCTGGTGTCTTTTCCAGTATTTGGGAACTAGTTCATTTTTCACGTGATTCCAAGTGCCCATAAGTAGCAACAAGGAACAGAATCTCAATTCCAAATCTTCTCTGAGTTGGATAGATCACAATTGCATGTTTACTTTTTCTAGATCTTCTGATAAATCGTCTGCAAACTAATGTGGGGGTATGCCTTGTTATTATGGGGTGGGATGAATTGGGAAAATTATATGACATGAACAGGGGCAGAAATAATATAAATCATTATGAAAATTTCTTCTTAGAAACCGGACTTGTGATATTTTATTGCCTGCTCCCAAGATGCCAGTAGGCATCATGAGATCGATAAAACTTTCCTAAGATTCAATGAGCCAAACTGGTCTCTCGCTTCACTACATTACCCTGGGTCCCAGGGAGGCCATAGTGCTGAGCGGGGGTCCTGGAGCTCTAACTGCCTTTTACTTAAAATAACAAGTGATCTGTGAACATCCTGGCACAGAGGGAAGAAGTGGGCAACAGAATTTTCAAATAGGACTTATTTCTGTAACACCACTGTATCTGTTTCTTGTGGTGATCATAACAAAGTACCATAAACTTGGTGGCCCAAAACATCAGAAATTATTGTCCCTGGTTCTGAAATCCAGAAGTCTGAAATCAAGGTGTCAGTAGAACCACTCTCCTCTGGAGGATTATGGAAGGAGCCTGTCCTTTGACTCTTCCAGCTACTGTGATTCTTGGCATCCTTGTGGCTGCATCCATCTAATCTCCCCCTTGTCATCTGTATCTTCTCATCTGTCTCTTAGAAGACACCTGTGTTTAGATTTAGGCCCCACCCAGGCATTGGAGAAGGAAATGGCAACCCACTCCAGTGTTCTTGCCTGGAGAATCCCAAGGACGGGGGAGCCTGGTGGGCTGCTTTCTATGGGGTCGCACAGAGTCAGACATGACTGAAGTGACTTAGCAGCAGCACCAGCAGCAGGTAGTCTGGGATGATCTCATCTCAGGTAAGTCAAAATCCTGAACTTAATTGCACTTCAAAGACCCTTTGTCCGAAAGGTAACATTTACAGGTTTTAGGAATGTGGATGTGGACCATTTATTTTGGTCCATATTTTGGATGTGGGCCATGAAGCCCACATGTCCCTTGTGTCAGGGCACTTTATTCATACAGCAAGTGCCCTACGTATGAACCTTCAAGCTGTGAACTTTCAAAAGTGTGAATGTGTGTTCCATCAGCATCAGGTGTGAGTGAAGCTGCCGCTTGCCCTCTATCTCCCATTGCAGACAGTCCTTCAGCTCTGCCATCTCCCACCTCCTCTCCCTCCTCCAGGCAGTCACTCTTCTTGCCTCTTCACTCAGTGCCAGCCCTTGCATGCCAGCTGTTGTTCTGCACTACTACATCTTTCAAAGTCCCATTGCATGCATAGGTGCTCAGTTGTGTCCTACTCTTTGTGAGCCCCATGGACTGTAGCCCCCCAGGCTCCTACTATACTGTAAGATGAAAAATATTATCTTTTATGTTTTGTGTTTGTCTTTTATGTATTAAATATGTGAAAAGTATTTTAAGCAAATTACAGTATAGTACTATGTACCCCATTGTGTTAGTTGGGTACCTATGCTAACTTCCTAGACTTACGAACTTGCTCTCGAAATGGCGCTCATTCATCTGTACAGGATTTACTGTATTAACTTTAGGATTTCTGAAATCTGTATTCTGTGTATAGCTCTATCACCAGCTAGCTGTGTAATCTCAAACAAGTCATTTCACATTCTCAGTCATTTTGTCTGGGTAGCAGTCTCCTCTTTTGTGAAATGAAGAAGATTGGATTACTTAAAGAAATCCATATAATAGAGTAGGGAATAGCCTTAATTTTAGAAGACATGAAAGGGTTTTGTTCAAATCTATATAAGTACTGATCATCTACAATTTCCCAAGTGCTGTACTAAAGGAATATAGAGAAGCATAAGACCCCAGCCTTTGTTTCACATGCCCACCATCTAGAGGAGGCAACAATATTATCTGTGTGCCCAAGCACTGTCACTCAAGTAGGTGAAGCCAAAGAAAGTTCTTGTGGAAAAAAAAATTAACAAATTGAATCAAGAATAAATCTGCGTAGAAGATGCAGAGCCAGAGCTCGTTGGCTTCATTGCTAAATCATGAGAAAGTGGATGCCAGTTGCTCTGCCACTGAAACCCCAGAGGGTACAGCTACTCGTGACCATCCAGGGATTAATGGTGCATTTAAATTGTTCTCACCAGAGGTTATATATGCACTGAGCCACAGTGGAGGCCAGAGCGGCATGGCACCTAATGGCAAACTCCAAAACGCCCCTGCATTTTTCTGAAAG
>SJYC01087044.1:0-73770 GCA_006408675.1 Madoqua kirkii | reverse complement strand
AAAATCTATGACAAACCTAGACAGAATTTTAAAGAGCAGAGACATTACTGACAAAAGTCCATCTAGTGAAAGCTATGGTTTTTTTCAGTAGTCATGTATGGATGTGAGAGGGACCATGCTGCTGCTGCTGCTAAGTCGCTTCAGTCGTGTCCGACTCTGTGCGACCCCAGAGACAGCAGCCCACCAGGCTCCCCCGTCCCTGGGATTCTCCAGGTAAGAACACTGGAGCGGGTTGCCATTTCCTTCTCCAATGCATGAAAGTGAAAAGTGAAAGGGAAATCACTCAGTTGTGTCCAACTCTTAGTGACCCCATGGACTTCAGCCTACCAGGCTCCTCCGCTCATGGGATTTTCCAGGCAAGAGTACTGGAGTGGGGTGTCATTGCCTTAAGGAAAGCCAAGTGCTGAAGAATTGATGCCTTTGAACTGTGGCACTGGAGAAGACTCTTGAGAGTCCCTTGGACTGCAAGGAGATCAAACCAGTCAATCCTAAAGGAAATCAGTCCTGAATATTCATTGGAAGGACTGATGCTGAAGCTGAAGCTCCAGTCCTTTGGCCACCTGATGTGAAGAGCACTTGATGCTGGGAGAGATTAGAGGCAGGGGAGGAGAAGGGACAACAGATGTTGAGATAATTAGATGGCATCAATGACTCGATGCACATGAGTCTGAGTAAGTTCTGAGAGTTGGTGATGAACAGGAAAGCCTGGCATGCTGCGGTCCATGGGATTGCAAAGATTCAGACATCACTGAATGACTGAACGACTGAACTGACCCACCAAGCCCGTTCACAGCCTTCGGGGGTGGTTCCAAAGAGCCAGGAGCGCCTGATGAGAGCTGTACTCAGAGAAGTCCTTTTGGGATAGTGGGGTTAGCAGCCCTCTACATTGGGTCCTTTGTTCCTAGGATATCTTCGTGGGGCTTCCCAGGCGGCTCTAGAGGTAAAGAACCTGCCTGCCGACACAGGAGACATGAGTTCGATCCCCGGGTCGGGAAGATCCCCTGGAGAAGGGAATGGCAACCCACTCCAGTATTCCTGCCTGGTGAATCCCATGATCAGAGGAGCCTGGCAGGGTATAGTCCATGTGGTCACAAAGAGATGGACATGTCTGAAGAGACTTTGCACACACACCCAGGATGTCTTTAGTGCCGCCCCCCGCCCCACTCATGGCTCCTCACCAGCTCCAGAGGCAAGAGGCCCCACACACTTGTGGCCATTTGTCCTGGGATCAAGGCCTCCAGGAAGGGGACACATTGAGTTCTCTCCTCATGTCTCCTGCAATCTGAGTAGCTTGGAGACTTTCTGTAGACTTATTTTTCGTTGGGCTGAAAGAGGAAGAAATGGGGACACAGAAGAAAAAGAGAGAGGCAGTATTTGTGGGAGAAAAAAAAAGAACACAGGAAGGAAAAGCTCCAAGGAGACTGCCCAGGACTAGAACAGAAGAAAAGCATAACAGTGAGCCCGGTGCCTCAGCAGTGCTCCCAGACAGCAGCCCACAGTTGCAAACAGCCATGCTCTGTGTGTGTGTGTGTGTGTGTGTGTGTGTGTGTGTGTGTGTGTGGTGTTCCCACAAAACCCCTAAAATCATTCAATAATATTTTAAGTTTTTTTTTTTTACAGGATGAACAAATTGACATTTAGTGAATTTTTTCCTCCCTATCTAAACCCAGCCCTGGTTTTTCTCTCTCCATCTGTGTTCCTTTGGCAGAAACTTGTACCAAAAGAAGAAGAAGGAGAAAAGGGTCATTCTGGGAAGTGACAGGATGCTGGCCAAGCTGGGACTGTTCCACGACCGTGGTGCACTTCTGCTGAAGGGGCCCAGCCACCGGCCGCCCTGGGAGACGTTCATGATGGAGCAGAGCCTCGTGAGGGGCCTGAGCTGCGGGTCTGTCTCTTGTGCGCTCACTCTTATGTAAGGGTCACAGCAGCTCCACTTTGGGGTTTTTGAGCAGTTGTGTTTCATTTTTGTAAAGCTTCAGCCCTGCCATCCATACCACATGCTTCTTGCTGGGGGAGGGGGATGGGGTGCAATGTGGTCATCACATTAGCTTCCTGAGCCTGGAATTTCCACCCTGGTTGTCCCCACACACCGTGGAAGTTGAGGAATAAATCCTGCATGTTTGTGTTTAACCGCTGAGTGACCAGGTAGGCCCTGAAGGGAGGGTTAGTGTGGCCTCCAGAGAGCTGACATTGGTTGTTCACTTGCCGTGGTCCTTTAGGCAGGAACCCATCTTCCTGAGCAGGCCAAGCTGGGACTCCTGAGTCACTCCGCAGGGTCCTCCCCAGCGGGTGCAATGGAGACAGCATCTCTAAGGTGGCTTGCGGAAGTGGAGAGTCTGACTTGTGGAATCCCAGTTCTGCCCTGTCCATGACCTTGAGCAAGTCGCTTAATTTATCTGAGCCCCACGTTGAAATGTATCTGGGACTTGACGGCAGGGTTAAGTGAGACTGAGAACAGTTCCTGGCACAGACTCCGAAGGTGACGGCCACTATCTTACTGGCCCTGGCCTCCTCGTCCTCGTCCCTGGAGAGTGCCCAGTGCCAATGAATTAGGTTAGGGAGGGCTGGCATTTAGTGGAAGAATCTAAGCTTTCAGCGTTTCCCCCTCGGCCTTACTCCCGCTGCTCCCAGGAGCCCTCTAGGAGGCTGGTGTAGCCCTGAGTGCAGTCTTTACAATTCTAAGTGAGCCAAAGAGCAGCCTGTGGCTGCCTGTCACCATCAGAAAAGCCAGGTTGTGCTAATAGGAAGTGATGGTTGGTCCCATTTAGTAGAAAATGTCCAGGAAGGCAGGATTTAAAGGAGGCTCACATTCCTATGGTGCTTCTCCTGGGAGCTCAGGCTCAGCAGCTTGGATTCAGATGCAGAAGGGCCTTGCAATTTGGGTAGAAGGAGAGATGGGGCTTGCAGGCCCTGCACTGGCCCTGCCACTCACCGAGGATTGTTCTATTTCTGTAAACCCTTTATTCAGGCTGAAAAGAGGGAAAGTTTGGGGGAATATTTGGGAAGGACGGAAATGCTCTTGGGCTGGTACAGCATCCCCAGAGGGGCAGAAATGGTGGAGAGCAGACACACGGGGTCTCTGTGCTGCTACTCTGGGGTCACCCAAACAAGGGCAGATCTGAGTCTTGGCAGTTTGATGCCTGGACGGATGAGATGATCCACAGTTTCATCAGAAGTTCAGGCAGCACACAGTTAAACAGCCTCACCATCACTCTGCTGGCTCAAATGGATGACGATGTTGTTCGTGATTTCTTCTGATCCATCCACGCTCTTCTGAGGCAACTCAGAGATTTGATGTCATTGTTCAGTCTCAGGGAGGGAAGATCACTGGCTTGCTTGGGGATCCCTGGATATCACTGAGGCGATCCCAGAGCCAGACCTTCCGACAGGATGGGTGTGTTCATGTGCGCTCAGGCGCTACGCTGTGTCCAGCTCTTTTCAACTCATGGAGTGTAGCCCACCAAGCTCCTCTGTCCATGGGATTTCCCAGGCAAGGATACTGGAGTGGGTTGCTGTTTCCTCCTCCAGGGGATCTTCCCAACCCAGGGATCAAACCCACGTCTCCTGCACTGGCAGGTGGATTTCTTTACCACTGAGCCACCTGGCAAGCCCAAGATGGGTACCAGGGCATAGTTCAAGGTAGGCTCAACTCTTTCTCCACCCACTGCCTGCTTCCCCGATGAGCTAGTGGGAATTACTTGACTTCTCAAGGAACAGCCTCTTGGGGTCCAGATCAGCAATTCTTGCCCACTGACAGGTCAGGCAAAGTGGACCTAAGGAGGGCCACTTTCATTGGGGCCTAGAATCCCCTGCTCACAGGTCAGTCTAGTCCTCTGAACTCTGCTCCTTTCAGTGGGGACACACGCTACCTTCTAGCTGGAGGCCTGGACATTCTGGGTGTGCATTTTGTTACAAAGACTTCGATATATAGCATAGGCTCTGGCCATAAGAATCGGTTAGCCAAGCTGAGTGTCTTAATCCTTTGAGCTGCTATAACAGAATACATTGGCCTGGGTGACTTATAAACAGCAGACATTTATTACAGTCCCAGAGACTGGGAGGTCCAAGATCAGGACACCAACAGATTGGGTGTCTGGTGAAGGGCTGCTTCCTGGTTCATAGACAGCTGTCCTATCACTGTGTGCTTGTGTGGAGGAAGGGGTGAGAGAGCTGTCTGCAGTCCCTTTCAGAAAAGGCACTGATCCCATCAAGAGGGCTTCATCGACATGACCTAATCACTTCCCAAAAGTCTTGCCTTCTAATGCCATTGTACTGGGGCTTAGGATGTCAACATGTGAATTTGGGAAGGACACTTTCAGTCCATGCACTGAGCACAGCAGGTAAACTAGTATCTGTTATATGTCAGAACACACCGAATGTAGGTACCTGTTACTGTGATGAGCAGCTATGGTGTGGAGTCACAGCATGGTAGAAAAAGAAGGCACTTCAGTGGAAAAGCATGGATCCAGAAAGGTCAAGTAATCTGGCCCAGCCTCCCAGTAGGTTTGTGGTAGAAATGGGACAAGTTATACAGGTTTCCTGCACCCCAGTGAAGGGATGGTTCTGTCCTGTCTCCCATACCATAGCTCCATGTGGCATGAGGAAAGTTCAGGCAGCACACAGTTAAACAGCCTCACCATCACTCTGCTGGCTCAAATGGATGACGATGTTGTTCGTGATTTCTTCTGATCCATCCACGCTCTTCTGAGGCAACTCAGAGATTTGATGTCATTGTTCAGTCTCAGGGAGGGAAGATCACTGGCTTGCTTGGGGATCCCTGGATATCACTGAGGCGATCCCAGAGCCAGACCTTCCGACAGGATGGGTGTGTTCATGTGCGCTCAGGCGCTACGCTGTGTCCAGCTCTTTTCAACTCATGGAGTGTAGCCCACCAAGCTCCTCTGTCCATGGGATTTCCCAGGCAAGGATACTGGAGTGGGTTGCTGTTTCCTCCTCCAGGGGATCTTCCCAACCCAGGGATCAAACCCACGTCTCCTGCACTGGCAGGTGGATTTCTTTACCACTGAGCCACCTGGCAAGCCCAAGATGGGTACCAGGGCATAGTTCAAGGTAGGCTCAACTCTTTCTCCACCCACTGCCTGCTTCCCCGATGAGCTAGTGGGAATTACTTGACTTCTCAAGGAACAGCCTCTTGGGGTCCAGATCAGCAATTCTTGCCCACTGACAGGTCAGGCAAAGTGGACCTAAGGAGGGCCACTTTCATTGGGGCCTAGAATCCCCTGCTCACAGGTCAGTCTAGTCCTCTGAACTCTGCTCCTTTCAGTGGGGACACACGCTACCTTCTAGCTGGAGGCCTGGACATTCTGGGTGTGCATTTTGTTACAAAGACTTCGATATATAGCATAGGCTCTGGCCATAAGAATCGGTTAGCCAAGCTGAGTGTCTTAATCCTTTGAGCTGCTATAACAGAATACATTGGCCTGGGTGACTTATAAACAGCAGACATTTATTACAGTCCCAGAGACTGGGAGGTCCAAGATCAGGACACCAACAGATTGGGTGTCTGGTGAAGGGCTGCTTCCTGGTTCATAGACAGCTGTCCTATCACTGTGTGCTTGTGTGGAGGAAGGGGTGAGAGAGCTGTCTGCAGTCCCTTTCAGAAAAGGCACTGATCCCATCAAGAGGGCTTCATCGACATGACCTAATCACTTCCCAAAAGTCTTGCCTTCTAATGCCATTGTACTGGGGCTTAGGATGTCAACATGTGAATTTGGGAAGGACACTTTCAGTCCATGCACTGAGCACAGCAGGTAAACTAGTATCTGTTATATGTCAGAACACACCGAATGTAGGTACCTGTTACTGTGATGAGCAGCTATGGTGTGGAGTCACAGCATGGTAGAAAAAGAAGGCACTTCAGTGGAAAAGCATGGATCCAGAAAGGTCAAGTAATCTGGCCCAGCCTCCCAGTAGGTTTGTGGTAGAAATGGGACAAGTTATACAGGTTTCCTGCACCCCAGTGAAGGGATGGTTCTGTCCTGTCTCCCATACCATAGCTCCATGTGGCATGAGGAGCTAACAGGGAAGACAGCACAGAATGATGGAAAGGTCTGAGCTTTGAGACCAGAGAATCCTGGGTTTGAATCCTACTTACTCTGCAGGACAACACAGGCTGAGTCCATAAATGATGATGGACGCTCACAGGCAGTGATGGAGAACCTTCATTGAGAGGACCCGCTAAAAGAATTTATGAGTGTTTACATTTCCTGAGCCTAGGTTTCTGCATCTGTGAAATGGGAACATCAGGGTCCCCCTAAGCTGTGCCTGTGGACGGGGAGTCCCTGAGAGAAGACACGGGAAGCACTCACAATGTGTCCTGCCATTCCACAGACTTGTTTACCAGGCTGTCGGTTAAAGCAAGAGCCACATCTTGCAGAAAAGAAGGTTAAAAGCAGGTCTGAGAAAGGAGAGATTGTCAGAGCCCGGAAGAGAAAGCTCTCCAGGAGATGAAGAATGACCTTGCCGAGGGGCTCACCAGGGAGGAGTCGGCCAGGTGAATGGCTGGCGTTTAGCTGAGCCAGGCATTCTCGGCCTCGCTCCCGGCCCCCTCGGCCTGGGAAGAGTGCCCTGCGTGTCGGCTGCCAGCGCTCCGAGGCGCCGCGTAATTACTTAGCGGTTTACTAGCATTGGAGACACCCAGGGTGCACTTGAGCCATCAATTAGCTCCCGCTCACAGCCCCCCTGTGAGGCCAGTGGTATCAGGACTCCCATTTTTCAGCCAAGGAAACTAAGGTGTAAACAGGTTAAGCAACGAGCCCAAGGTCACACCTCAAGTCAAGCGGTCACGAGGCGCCAAGGCCGCGTCCTTGCTGGCTCCCTGGCCTGTCCTTAGCCCACTGGCCCATGCTGCTGCCTATAAAATCTGCCGTTTATATCTCGTCAGAAAGCCAGGTAGTGCACCGGGGACATTAGGAGATGTACAGAAAGGCCATTCAGCTGATTTCCAAGGCACTGCAGGGTTTTTAGGAGCTGTTTAACCCCTTGCTTTGAGAGGTCGATGGGGGCGACAGGACCTGAGTTGGCAGTTCCTGTGCTGGGCGGCCAGCTTGCCTCCCACGTCACAGCTGACTTTGGGGGCCTGGCTCTGCTTTCTCTCCACCTGCTCTGGGAGACATGCATGCCGGCACCATCTGGGGACCACAGAGAGCATCTCCTAGGAGATGCTGAGGTGGTGAGTATGAAGTGCAGGCCCCACTCCAGCTGGCCTGTGGTTCCAGGACTCTCCCATCGGTTCCCGCTAATAGGAGAGAAAGGTGGCCTGAGATTGACCAGCTTTCACAGGTGTGTGGGTGAGCCGGCAGGAGGAGTGGGGCCCAGGGAGCTCTCTGTTGCCTGATGATTCTCCTGGCCACACAGAGCTGCTCCTGATGGTCCCTGGCCCCAGCCAGCCACCTCCCTGACTTGCCTGTGTTCCAGACCTTTTCTCTCTCAAGGACACTGTCCTAGCCCATGTCCTGTTCTTTCCAGGCCTTTCTCGGTCACCAGCCAAATATTCTTGGTTCCTCCCTCTCCCTCAGCATCCCTTCCCTAAATCCAACCACTTGTCTCCCT
The DNA here is from genome assembly GCA_006408675.1 of Madoqua kirkii. NCBI lineage: Eukaryota > Metazoa > Chordata > Mammalia > Artiodactyla > Bovidae > Madoqua > Madoqua kirkii. The sequence continues at coordinate 66,198 of SJYC01087044.1, read as the reverse complement.
AAAACATCTCACAGATATTTCTGGAATTTCTACCCAGACAGTTCTACCCTAGACCATTGTAGGTAAATCAACAGCTTAGAACTAGATGAGTGGTCTTCAGACTGCATGGGGAAGCCCAGGAGAGGGGCCTTTGGTCCTGCCCTTGGGATGAGGGAGAGCTCAGCAGGTAAGTGTCCAGTCTCCCAACATGTATGCTTCTTCCATCAGATAGTCTGCTCTTGTTAATTTTATCAGTTGGGTTTCTACATAAGATATCATTTGAATGAAAGATCTTGCAGCTAGTGAAAGTTAAGGAAACTACCTAACCTATGGCAAGGCCAAATGGGGGCATTTCAGATAGACCAGGGTATCTTTTAATGTGGGCTTCCCAGTGGGGCAGCGTCAAGAATCCAACTACCAGTGCAGGAGACCCAGGTTTGGTCCCTGGGTTGGGAAGTCCCCTGGAAAGGGGAATGGCAACCCACTCTAATATTCTTGCCTGAAGAATCGCATGGACAGAGGAGCCTAGTGGGCTACAGTCTATGGAGTCAGAAAGACTTGGACACAGCTGAGCACACACAACAGCAATCTTTTAATGTCCCTCCAGTCATATGCTTATAGCCTCAAAGAGTGAGCCTCCTTGAATATAAGCAGGGAGCCCACAGAAGCATCTCTTTTCTTATCACTTTTGGGAGTCTCCTGGGACCTTAGGCATCAGAGACTACTTTGGGCAGAAAAGTTCAAGCTGTCAGCTGAGTCTCTAGGCTGGGAAGGCTGCTTATAGCAGAAATCAGACAGGGCTAGTAGAGAGGATGGGCAGGAACTACCTGGCAATAAAAGAACTTGGCCCAGTCTCCACTCCAACCTCCAGCTACATCAGCCATGGCCTCACAGAGAGCTCATCAGAAAGGGACATGGAAAGATGCCAGAATCATTCTATTTGTCAGGAACCCAATCTGAGCCATTTCCAGGCACTCGCAGGCATGAGTCCCTTTTTCCAGGTACAGACAAGGGTGTGTTCAGGGTAGAGTGAGTGATGTGGGGAGCAACACAGCCTCTTCCTGGAAGAGCCACCCAGCTCCCCGCCTCGTGATCTCTAGTCTATGGGGCACCCTCCTGGCCATGTCTGTGGTCCACATGGGCCAACCACAAAACCTCACCCTCGTTTCCTGGGTCCTGAAGGGCACAGACTAGGGGACCAGACATGTCTGGATTCTTTTCCCAACCTGGCCACTCTGCAAATCCTGAGAACATCGTTAGGCAAGTGAATGATTTTGAACCTCAGTTTTTTTACCCTGTAAAATGGGGAGAAGTCATTTAAACAATGTTTTCTCATACATAAAAGTACAAATGAAAGCAAAACCAATATCCTTGATTGTAAAGATCAGATGAGATCATGTATGAGAAGAAAGCACTGAGGCGAACCTGACTCGGTGAGCGCAGTTTATCAGGATGAGGATCTGGTTGCCGGCTGAGTCTTTTTGGCTGCTGGCCCCAGGCATGTCACTGACTTCTCCTGCCCACCCCCCAGCACTCTCCTGTGGGGAGTCGTCTGCCCCTCCTCCTCCCATTTCTCACCCCTGATGCCCCGTCTGTCCCCACCAGTAGCTGGGTCTAGGATGTCCCCCTCAGGCATTCCTGCCCAGAGGCGTGCCTATAACACACCTGGGACTGGTTACCATTACGTGTTTCAGCTGTTAGTGGGCATGCAGGCCTATTATTGGCAAATCACACTTTGTTAACAAAAGCCAAAAGTTAAGCATTTTAATGTGAACGTTTTGACTTTTGAGGCACTGACTCTTTCTTAAGCACTGTGCATGTTAAGCAGAATACGTCTGCCCCCGGATGGGCCCACATCTGTTCCAGTGCCTTTGGTTTCATGCCGACCTCCCCGGGGCTGTGATGCCTGCCTCCCCCTCAGTGTGTACCTGGAGGAGGAGCGATGCCAGTGGGGAAGGAAGGTGGCTGGCGAGAGAGGGAAAGTGGAAGGCCTGTGCAGCCGGGTGGCAAGTTCTCCCACTCAGAACATTGATCAGCCAACCTGCGTGATATATTGAGTTCATTTCCACAGGTAATTGTTTAAGTGTTACAGCAGCTTTAACGTGTCGTCTGTTAAAGCGTATTGGTTAGGCGGCCACTGCAGACTTGTAATGTGGGTAATATTTAGATGATTTACTAGGTGAAGTGCAGCTTCTGATTCAATCAGAGTTGCCTTTGATTCAGTAGGTGATGCATCTCATCTGACTGGGAGCCCATCGAATCCGGAGGTGATGTGTTGGAGTCACGGGCTGATGTACCTGATTCAGAAGGTGATGGATCTAGTCCATGCTGAAGGATTCCAATTCCCCCATGCCGGGTGTTTGCTTCATTGTGTGATGTATCAGTTTTAATAATAAGACACGCTTTGGGGATGGGGAGGCCACTGGCTCCTCCACAGCTGGCACGTCTGTGGCTATAGCCCACTTCCTACAGAGCTGGTCTCAGCCTCGTGGGTCGGAGGGACAACCTCGGGGCAAAGCCTAGTTTCCCAAGGGTGGCCTGAGCCTCCGTGTGCTGTGTCACCGCCACCCTTCTAAGATCCGTACCTGGTCTTTTGTCTGTTCAATTGTCCAGGGGTCCACAGGCAAGGCCATCATGCTTAGGACCTGGTTCCTTGCATGTGAGGCGACACCCTAGTCAATTAGGAGACGCTCACCTGTGTAGATCTGCTCTCGGCAGCCGGAGGTTCCTGGAGCCTCATCTGACACTTCGTGGGGTCCCAGGGCAAGTTTTCTCAGGCTGGGCACAGAGCTTTCAAAGAGCATTTGAGGGACTGGATTTTCACATCCCAGCTGGGGAGAGAGGGAAACCGCCTTTCTTCCCCTCCCCCATCACCCCTCCCTCCCCCAGTGCCTGGCAACCTCCATCCTCCCAAGAGCTGAGATGTCCTGTTTCTATCCTCCCCCTGCCCAGAATGCCCCTCCCCTTCTTCCTCCTCATGTCAGCAAGCTGTGCGCCCTGTCCAGAGTCACCGGCTCCTGTCACCCTCCCTGACAAGCCACCCCTGCCCTGCACCTCAGCTCAGCCCCAGAAGAGCACCCTCCATGGTTTTCCTAGTCTCTGGCCATATCTCTGTGATGACACTTGTCACATACTCTGTCCTGTGGCGGAGAGGTCTCTTCCTCACCCTGCTGTCCCCAGCAGCTGCTCAGCACCTGGCCAAGTGCTGGCACTCTGACACGCAGGACATTCCATGGCAGACACGCAACCTCAGAGGGGGAGGTAAGGTTTTAATTAATAATGTTAATAGTGACAGCTCATATATACGGAGCTCCACGTATATTCTAATTGCTGTAAGTGTAAAGTCCTGATACTTCATTAGTATCATCTCTTTATTTCTCTTAATCCTCACAGCACACCATAAATGGTAACAGCCACCAATACCTCCACATGTACAGACGGGGACACTGAGGCTCAGCAAGGTTAGATGATTTCCTCAGGGTTCACTTTGGCCAAATCAGAGTTGACACTAGATTTCTTAGATCCCAAAGCCAAGCCCTTAACTGTCGCATCATGATCTGGCCCTTAGGAACAGAGAGACTGCTCTGTCCTCAGCCAGGATAGGGAGGCTGGAGTCCCTGGGGATGCAGAGATGCCCACACACTGCTCTGTCCTCACCCAAGATAGGGAGGCTGGAGTCCTTGGAGATGCAGAGATGCCCTCAGGGAGACAAAACCATGACACAAGGCAGAACAACCTAATTAGCAAACTGAGGCACAGGGGAGGGGCAGAAGAGGCAGGAGTAATTAGGGAAGGCTTCCTGGAGGAGGTGTTTGATCTCACTCTGGAGAAAGAGAAGAAGAAAAGTGGGGCTGCCAGCTATGCTGATGCCTATCTCAGCTGCCCTTCACCCAACTCTCATGTCCTCAGGCCACGTCTAAGCACTGGGGAGGCAACAACGCTGAGTCTGTGGCAACTAGTCTTTCTGTAACAACTAGTCTTTCCCCTACCAGGAGCTCTGTGTGGCCGAGAGCTGGGCCGGGACAGCCCGACAGTAGGAGCAAGCAGCGATCCTATCTCTGCCCACAATGCACGAGTCAACAGAGATGCCCACACACTGCTCTGTCCTCACCCAAGATAGGGAGGCTGGAGTCCTTGGAGATGCAGAGATGCCCTCAGGGAGACAAAACCATGACACAAGGCAGAACAACCTAATTAGCAAAGTGAGGCACAGGGGAGGGGCAGAAGAGGCAGGAGTAATTAGGGAAGGCTTCCTGGAGGAGGTGTTTGATCTCACTCTGGAGAAAGAGAAGAAGAAAAGTGGGGCTGCCAGCTATGCTGATGCCTATCTCAGCTGCCCTTCACCCAACTCTCATGTCCTCAGGCCACGTCTAAGCACTGGGGAGGCAACAACGCTGAGTCTGTGGCAACTAGTCTTTCTAGTAACAACTAGTCTTTCCCCTACCAGGAGCTCTGTGTGGCCGAGAGCTGGGCCGGGACAGCCCGACAGTAGGAGCAAGCAGCGATCCTATCTCTGCCCACAATGCATGAGTCATCTCACCAGATTCCAGGAGGGAGAGAGAACGCCCTGAGCCCACACTCAGGTGAGTCCTGGGTGCTCTGCAGCCACAGGAATCATCTGGGTCCTGCTCCTCTCACTCCTGCTCCTCCAGTGCTGACCCCACAGTTTCCCCCTCACTCGTTCCCGTCACAGCCTTGTATCCGCAGAGCCCTGGCCCCGCTTCAGCCTGTAGTCCGTTGTAAGATGCCATCATCCGCGGAGTGGGGCTTTTGGAAGACAGACTCACAGAGTTTAACCTGCCGCCTCCCAGGCCTCTGTCGTGTTGGGTCTGAGGAGAAGGCGGGAGGTGTCTGAGGCAGGGCTCTGCTTCCAGGTGACCTGGCCCACTTCCTCTCACAGGCCTCAACCATCTGTCCCCTGAAGCTGGCATCCGCATTGACCCAAACTCTCTGCGGGAGCTTGACTGTGACTGTGTTAGGCCAGATGTGCAGGTGCCCAGGAACAGGGCCCTGGCGTCAGAGATCGCAGGGCCCGCCCCGCCCAGCTCTCCACTGTTCCACTGCCACAGCTCCCTGAGCCCTCTGCCTCCATACTCTCCATCTCAGCTCCCAAGAGAGCAAATCTGATTGGTTCAGAGCAGCCCAGAGGTTGACTCCTGGGCAGTGGGGTTACAGCAAGCACAGCAGGCAGTAGTGAGGGGAAAGTGTGCAAACCAGAGCAGGCAAGGAGAGGATAGACCGCTCTGCCTGGAAAACGAGGCTTTCCTGGCTACATGCTGTAGGCCAGAAACTTCCACATTCGCCATCCCATCTGGCTCCTGAGCCCTGAATTCTACCCCCATTTTACAGAGAGAAAACTGAGGCTTGGAGAAGTTAGTGGGCTTAGCCAGGGTCATCTGTCATAAGTGTTGAAAAATGAGGGAGGGAAGTTACACATGCCAGCCCCGGGCTGCCCACCCTGTCTTTCTGTGTCCCTGTGTGTCTCTGTGACTCTGTTTCTCTGTGTCTGTCTCTGTGTCCCTCTGTCTCTGTGCGTCTCTCTGTGTCTCTCTGTGCATCTCTCTGTCTCTGTGCATCTCTCTGTGTCTCTCTGTGCCTCTCTGTCTCTGTGCCTCACTGTCTCTGTGTCTCTCTGTACATCTCTCTGTATCTCTCTGTGTCTCTGTGTCTCTCTGTGCCTCTCTGTCTCTGTGTGTTTCAGTGTCTCTCTCTGTGCATCTCTCTGTCTCTGTGCATCTCTCTGTGTCTCTCTGTGTCTCTCTATGCCTCTCTGTCTCTGTGTGTTTCTCTATCTCTGTGCATCTCTCTGTGTCTCTGTGTCTCTCTGTGCCTCTCTGTCTCTGTGTGTTTCAGTGTCTCTCTCTGTGCGTCTCTCTGTCTCTGTGCATCTCTCTGTGTCTCTCTGTGTCTCTGTGTCTCTCTGTGCCTCTCTGTCTCTGTGTGTTTCAGTGTCTCTCTCTGTGCGTCTCTCTGTCTCTGTGCATCTCTCTGTGTCTCTCTGTGTCTCTGTGTCTCTCTATGCCTCTCTGTCTCTGTGTGTTTCTCTATCTCTGTGCATCTCTCTGTGTCTCTGTGTCTCTCTGTGCAACTCTCTGTCTCTGTGCATCTCTCTGTGTTTCTCTGTCTCTGTGCGTCTCTCTGTCTCTGTGCAACTCTCTGTCTCTGTGTCTCTCTGTGTGTTCCTCTGTCTCTGTGCATCTCTCTGTGTCTCTCTGTGTCTCTCTCACAGTGGGCTGTCAGGCACTGTGACAGGCTGGTGTGGGAGATTTTGGACCAAGTACATCTCCGTGTCCTCCGGGCTCACCACCCAGGCAGAGGCCTGCTCTAGCCCAAGGTTGGTGACGGGCCAGACAGGCTGATTCCTGGGAGGCTTGGTGCAGAACAGCTGCTGGTTCCACTCCTGCTGCTTCCGGAGGCTGCCGCGGCCCTGACTGCACACATTTTCCCAGGCTGCACCCGAGAGTGGGGGGTCCACATGCAAACAAAGGAACAGCTCAGCCCTGCAAATGGCTTTGAAAATGGGGCCACAGGGATTCCACTTGGCTGACACACTCCGCCCTGGCCCAGGCTTCCTCCCCCAGGGGCATCCCCCAGCCCCTGCCGGCCAGCTGTGTCTCCCACCACCACCCACTCCAAAGCCCTAACCACAGGGACATGGTGGCTCACCCAGAATTCCCTGCACACCCCTTCCCACGCAGGGAGGGGCGGCAGCAGGGGTTGCGGGGGCTGACTCACCACCAGAATCCAACACTGGTCACAGAGCCTCACGGGGCATCCACACCCACCCCGGGCTCAGCCCTTCCTGAACTGAGCGGGGTGTTCACGTGCGACTGGCCTGACGTTCTTGTCTTGGATGAGACCTCCAGCCTGAGGCAGAGGATGTTAATCCCCCCACACGCTACTGAAGGATGTCAGACCATTTATGCAGAACTTGCTAAGCGGTGACCACAAAAGACACAGGCACCTGTTAGCCCAGCAGTCTTCCTGTGGGGTGTCCCTGGGGATATACGAACGCATTCATAAGAGTACAGAAGCACTGTCAGCTGTGAAGCCATCGCTTTCCAGCCCCTCTGTTGTAGGTTTTCTCTCCTAAAACCAGTGTGTCTGAGCATATGCTGGTGTTTTCCAGTTTTCCCACAAAACAAAGAAGGGCCTTGCCCATCCTGAATCGGGCTGTGGTTCATCTCCTCAGTATGGAAAGTGCTCAGCACCAAGCAGAACTGCAGACTTCAGCTATCATCCAGGCCAGGCATGGTCCACACAAATGACAAGTCCCTGAAAACTCTGCACCTGGCTGCCTACCACCCATCTATCTTGTGCTAAGAATGCAAATGTCTCCAGTACATATTAATGTATACATTTGAACTGAAAAATGAAATCCAAAGTTTTCCTTTTTTTTACAAAAAGTTATGATCTAGCTATTTGCTTTTTGCCGAATTACATTATAAGGTGGCTATTTTCCATAAATGAAATAACCCAGATCTGCAACTTCAAGGTTTTGATGAACAACATTTAAAGTGTATACATCATATTCAATACTCCAGACATTTTATCCTTTATAACTATGTAAACTTGTGATGTAACATTTTGGACGTCAATCTCAAATGCTTAATCATGAAAGCATTTTAAAATGCTTAAAAATATTTGAAAGGCGACATGGTTTTCCAAAATTCTTTTCAGTTCAGTTTAGTTCAGTCACTCAGTCATGTCCAACTCTTTGCGACCCCATGAATCACAGCATGCCAAGCCTCCCTGTAGTCAAACGAGAAACGTTGAAGGCCATTGCCTGAGTCCATCCCTCACACTTCAATAAGGCACAGAAGAAGACTGGTCAATAGTGACTGATGGGGACAGTTTCCTCAGACAAGAGTTGTCTTGCGAGCCTGCTCTGTGGCCCTGGATCCTTGGGAGAGAGTGACCTCAGCCCTCTGGACAGATGCTTACTGCGCAACAGGAATCTGGGTCATGATGACAAAATTAACTGGAACCTCTCAGGAAGGGAGCCCTCGAGGGAGCCTGACATGAACCCAGGAGCTGGAGACACTGTGTTGATGCCTGGAGCGCATCTGCAGAGGCCCGAAGGTGAACGGCTGGATGAGGGCGGAGAAGGCAACAGTGGGGAAAACTGGGCTTCCACCTAAACAGGAGAAGGACGAGGCCGCAGGCCATCCTTTGAGGGCCAGGTGAGCCTATGAAGGCAGCAAGATGATTTTGTCTTGGAGAGCCCTCCAACCAAGCAGGCTTCCTGCCAGGGCCTAGGCAGCCCCAGGAGAAAGAGGCTGGAGGTGGCTCCTGGAATGCAGAGCTTGAGAAGGGCAGGACATAAGCTGTCAGCTGGAGATCGCATCTCCCCAGCCATGTAAAGGCGCAACAGGGACCCCAGAAGGACCCACAAATGCCCATCACAAGAAAATGAGCCAGTGTTTGCACAGGGACCAGACTGTAACAGTCCAGGCAAGAAGGATCTCCCCGCTCTCTGTCACACCTCTTCCTCTGCTCCAGCCCCAAGGAGCCAGAGGCTGCACCGTTGATAGAAAAGGAGGCGGAAGTAAAAACAGTGAAGCTGGCCACAGTGTTCCCCTGACTCCAGGTGGAACTGGGAACAGGGAGAGGCTTTAAAGTGGGTGGGAGAGTGAAGCTCTGGGATTAGACTGGACTGGACTTCTTAATACACTATTTGACATTGTGTGGTAATAAGATGAAGTGATGAATCGACCAAAGTTGGGATATGACCCAGGCTTTTGGAAAGACAGGCCGTGGTAAAACCATACATAGTTATGTTTCATCTTTCACTAACTTCCCATAGACTCAGACTCCTCGAGGCAGGGAGGGGGTGGTCAAAGCCTGGTGCTCATGGTTAGGCTTCAGAGAAAGCAAACCTCCACAGGTGACGTCAGGCAGAAAGAAGAGTAAGGCGAAGGGTCCGTGCTAGAGGAAGGTGATGGTGCAGGTGTGGCAGTGCGAGAAGGGTCACTGAGCGGCTTTGATTGCACAGTGTGTGGCCCTACCTGTCTCTTATACACATCTCCCTCCAGTTTAGTAACCGTGAGTCACAGGGGGCCATCTGTGACATGTGCCAAGAGTGTGGTGCAATGTGTTAGAAGAATCTGGAAGAGAGACTTCACCTGAGATGACTGAACTTCTGGGTTGGACTTTGAGAGATGGGAGGCTGAAGATGCTGAACGAGTTTATGGAAGAGAAGGGCAGACTTGCTGAGTCGTGGGTGATGCCCACACAGCCTTGCTAACCCTGTGGTCTCCCAAAGCCCAGACAGCGCTACCTACCAGCACAGATGCATCTGTCACCCTCCAGAGCCCCAGCCCCTGGGCCGTCACTGAAGTCACCTGGGCTTAGGCACCCGGATGAGTTGGGGCCGCAGGCGGAGCTTTCAGACGTGCCTGGCAACCTGCCCTGCTAGGTCCATTCAGTCTCCATTCTACTTAGCTCCAGAGCCAGTGTACCCACAGACGCAAACATGTGTACATGTCCACATACACACACATGCATGGTGACATGTGTACACACACTGCAGATGCTACTTGTCTCAGGAAGCAAGCTCTTTGAGAAGAAGCAGAGTCAAGCACAGGCAAATACCTTTTGCCTCCTAGTCCCTAATTCACCAAATATAGCCGTTTTGATGAAGGCAGCCAACAATGAGGAAGATAATAGCTTCCTCCCACTAGGGAAGGCTTGGGTACAGACAACTGCCAAGTCTTGCCTTGACCGTCTCCCTCCATCACATGAGCCCTGTTAATGTCTCGTCCCTTCAGCATTCTCTCTGCCTGCAGAGGAGGCCATGGCCATCTCAGGAGCATCTGGAGTCCCAAGGTCTCAGTGGCCTGGAAGTGCTCAGTTCTCCATGCTCATGCAGGCCCCCCAGAGTCCGGACTTGGACCTCTGGTTCCTCCATCTATCCAGCCTGTGGAGAGAATGCTACTCTCTCCATGAGAGCACCAAGAATCTCCTGTGTCAGTTCTGGAAAGGAGAAGCCCTGTGGAGAAGGGCGGTTGACCAAGTGATATGCACTTTCCTGAGTTTGACCTTCTCTTGGGCTTACTCCCATTTCCACCAGCATGTCACCCCATGGGAGTATTGTTCTCCTGATTGCTCTTAACAAGAACACTTGGTTGTCTGGAAGGACCTTGGTGCTCATTCCCAGTTACCTGGACAATGAACTTGCTGGCACCTAGGGCCCCAAATTTCCTAGAGAGGAGAGCCTGGGCCAAGGTCAGTTGCCCAGTCATGGGTCTCAAGGGCTCCAGATGCTGGGAGCTGGTGTTCTTGGACACCTCTGGTAAGTGCTGGACCCCAGGGCCAGCCTGCATTGAGCTAAAGTGGTCTGATTGCTGCCCCCAAGACATAGTTTTACTCTTGCTTGTTCTATAAGAAGAGACCTTCAGGAAAGACAGAATCCCTATGTGGGAGTGAAAAAGTTTGCCAACCCAGAAAACTTCCCAAACCCATGGGCCCAATGGGAGAATGGGGGCCTTCGCTCCGGGATTCCTTATAATTTTCCATTCTCCGTAAAACCTGTCCCTTAGCGCATGAACTAGGACATCTGCCTCCACCCAGGCGCATGATACGCTGTGCCCACCAACAAGCCAGCTAACTGCGCCATAACAAGATACTCATGACCAACTAGCTTAAACAGTTCAGGAGTCTAAGATTAGGGTGCCCATAGGGTTGGGGTTGTAGCCACTGGGGGTGGAGCAGAGCAAGGAGATTTCCAGTACTGTTCTTTGGTGTCAGGAACAGAAATCTTGGGTTTATCTTTGTTTCCGTCTCTACCCAGGCATTGCTGGGAGTAATTACATAATGCTGTCACTTAACAATTGTGTGATATGTGCTTGGTTCCTGTACACCAGCATCCCCAGTGCAGTCTGTGCATCCAAGATCCAGAAGGATGAAGTATTAGAACTTGAAAGAACACCAGGGAAAGACTAGAAAGTGTTTGCTGCCCTTAAGGCTCTGCTTGCCTAGAGGAGAGTCACATAGCCTTTCAACAACACTATCACAATGTGTTAAGTCCCCTGATCAAGTGATGCTTTGGGAGTCCCAGCAAGGGACCAAGGAAATGGCAATCCACACCAATATTCTTGCCTGGAAAATTCATGGACAGAGGAGCCTGGTGGGCTACAGTCCATGGGGCTGCAGAGATTCAGACACGACTGAAGTGACTGAGCAGGGTTGGGAGCAAAAAGGATTTCCCCCTTTTTGGATGATTAAAGTGAGGCCTGGAGAGTCAAGGTGATGGCAACGCTTTTTTTTGTTTGCTTATTTTCTTGTTTGTTGGTTGGATGCCAAGCCCAGGAGAGGCCCGAGCACTGCCGTGCTCTCTCTTTCCAGAGTCGGGTCTGTGCATGGGGTTGCCTCCCACCCTTTAGTAGCCCTGACACTCAGCATCCCCAGAGAAGACGCTGGCAGGGTGCCCTCGCACTGGCCGAGTACCTGGAGCCGTACCAGGCAGCCGGTGCCCACCCTGTACTGGGGCCACCTGGATAGTGTGGTGCCTGCCAGGGGTGGGGAGTGGGGTGTGCAGGGGCAGGGAGTCCACCTGGTCTGGTGTTCCGGCCACAGGAAGTGGCAGCCCCTGGGCTCACGTCAGCAGCTGTGGCTTGGGCTGCGTGGCTGGGATAAACAGGCTGATGTCCTCAAGGCGACCTCCCTGACTCAGAGTTTGGGAGCTGAGGTATTCGTTCCCTGGAGGGCAGAGAGGAGGCAAGGACAGGATTTGAGCTGCTGACTCACCCTCTCTTGCTATCTCTCTGTTCCCATTCTTGAGTCAGGAGAGAACTGGGCAATGAAAGCGCTCTCTGCGAAGGACAGGTTCCAGGACAGGCTCTCACGCCGCCCCTCGCCTCTTCCAGATGGCAGCCGCTCAGGGCACTGTCTCGCCTTCGTGAGACAGCCTTCCTTACGAGGCCTCCGGGTGGTCAGGCGAGCAGGGGAGGGGAGAGATGATCCCACATGGTGCCAGCCGGAGGCACAGCTAGCTAGAGTCACCACAAATATTTTGGGGGTGACATATGAATTGTAAATAAACGAGGTGGGGATAATAGCAGGAACAGCCTAGAACTTTAGTGAACAGAGAAGCCTGAAGGGGCACTAGATAGTGCACGGTCTCAGCCCATGGCCAGGGGCAGCTTCTTGGGCAGGTGACCTCCACAACCGTATAGGGCCCCACCCTCCGAAAGGCCCCACTCTTGGTTTAATGCTCTGCTGCTACCATCTTGAAATTCACAATAATTTTCTAACAAAAGACCCACATTTTCATTGCACACCAGGCTCTGCAAATTATGTAGCCAGTCCTGTCCACAGCCTTCCAGGTGAAGCAGAGAGTCCAAGAGCGGTCATGGCTGCCCAGGGTCATGCACCTTGTTTGTTATAAAGTAGTAGTGGCAGTGTTAGTCACTCAGTCGTGTCCAGCTCTTTGTGACTCCGTGGACTGTAGGCTCCTCTGTCCCTGGAATTCTCCAGGCAAGAATACTGGAGTGGGTTGCCATTTCCTTCTCTCGGGGATTTCTCCTATCCAGGGATCGAACCCGTGTCTCCTGTATCTCAGGCAGGTTCTTTACCATCTGAGCCATCGGGGTTTGTTATAAAACCTGAATGGACCCCCAGTCCTTTGTTCTTCTATCACACACTGAATCTCACTCTGCCCTTCGTCTCTGTTTGGGACGAGAATGTCAGACTCTTGACTCCTCAGCGCCAAGGCTCTGTGCCCTGTCGCTCTGTCCACTGAGATAGGCCTTGGCGAGTGCTGTGCGGGCCATGGCATCATGGGTGCGGCTGGGTGGTTGTTAGTTGTTGGCAGCCCCCAGCTAAGGGGAACTGGAGTTCAGGCAGCGATGCTGGAATCTCAGCGCAATCTTTCTTCCTTTCAACCTCTCTCTGACCATTTCAGATAATAGTACCTATTTTTAGCAATAACAAGACAGTTAAAGATAATGTATGTCAGGAACCCAAGATGTCAGCTCGTGTATGTTTTGGAGAAGGAAATAACAATCTACTCCAGTATTCTTGCCTGGGAAATCCCATGGACAGAAGAGCCTGGCGGGCTACAGTCCAGTGAGGCTGCAAAGAGTCAGACACGACGGAGCAGCTAACCCACCACCACCACCAGCTTTGCGGTAGCTCCCACTGGTAGGAATCAGCGCTCGTCCTCCAGCCTTCCTCCACTGCAGACTGTCACAGCTCCTCAGACCTCCGCATCTCTGAGTGGCAGGTAGGTTAAGAGAACTAATTTTGGAGCAGATGGAGAGATTTAAGCTGCAGTTCCAGCATTTCCTAGCTGGGTAAGCTTGGGTCAGCTCCTTTATCTTGCTGAGCCTCAGTTTTCTCACATAGGAAGTGGGAATAAGAATGGGATTCAGTGTATGGAGTTATTAGGAGGATTGAGTCTGTGCAAAGCAAGGATTTAGCACAGCACCTAGCATAGATCAAGTGCTCGATGGAGAACACTGTTGCTGTATCTCTGCTGGGCCTGGCCTAAGGGGAAGTCCCTGCCTTAGTTCTTGAGGCTGTCTTCTTGAACCCTCCTAGTCACACCATAATCTAGGGACCAACAGGATTGGCCACCTTGAAAATCACCAGAAATGCAGAATCTCAGGCTCCACCCAGGCCTACTGCAACAGAATCTGCAGTGTAACGAGATTCCCAGGTGACTCATGGGCATTCACTTTTGAGAAGCAGTGTGACTTCCAGTGCATGCAGCTGGCCTCTCTTGCCCTGCCTAAGGGGAGATGAGTCACTTCCTAGACCCAGACAGAATTCTTCTTAAAAAGGCAGAGCCCAAGCCTGCCATGGTGGATTTGACTAGAATCTCGGGCCCTTCCTGAAGGCTTGCAATATGGCTGGGAGACTAGGCAAGTAAAGCAGTGATGTGAAGGGTGTATTGAAGCATAAATGAGGGATACTACTGCAGCTGTCCAAACAGGAAGTGAAGGGCCTGAATTAGGACAGGGCCAAAAGTGTGGGCGAGAAGGGGCTGAGTTGTAGAAAGCTGTCCATCTGGAATTCAGCAGACTTAGCCCCAGGTTACAGGTAAAATAGGATAAGGCAGGATCAGGGACAACTCTGAGGTTCTAGAGGGAGATAATGGGATGATAATACATTGATAGAGACAAGGTTGGCCAGAAACAGGAGAAGGGAGTGATGATTAAGAGAAAGGAGGTATGCTTTCCATCCAGGACACTGTAATTTTTTTTTTTTCTTAAATGAAATATAGTTGCTTTACAATGTTGTGTTAGTTTATGCTGTACAACAACCTGAATCAGCTATACGTACACATATATCCCCTCCCTAGGGAGCCTCCCTCTCCCCAGTCCTACCCGACTACGGTCATTGTGGAACTCCGAGCTGAGCTCCTGAGCTATACAGCAGCTTCTCACTAGCTAGCAATTTCACACATAGTAGTTTATATGTGAGGGGCTTCCCTGGTAGCTCAGCTGGTCAAGAATCCGCCTGCAATGCAGGAGACCTGGGTTCGATCCCTGGGTTGGGAAGATCCCCGGGAGGAGGGCATGGCAACCGACTCCAGTATTCTTGCCTGGAGAATCCCATGGACAGAGGAGCCTGGCAGGCTGTAGTCCATGGGGTCGCAGAGTCAAACTCAAGTGAATGACTGAGCGCAGCAGAGTGTATATATATGTCAATCCTAGTCTCCCAACTTGTCCTACCCTCCCCTTCCTGCTCTGTGCTGGACACTGTGACTCTGATGGACAGGTGACAAATTAGTTAGAAGTTTTCTATGAGAAGAGTGGGCTCCCCATGGCAATTAATTCCCATCTCCTTGCAGCACTCATTGTTCTGTGGAGTGCTTCAGGGCACTGATGTGAAAAGGCTGTGGGTTCAAATCCTGACCCTTTCACTTAGGAGCTGTGCACCTGTACAAGTTAACAAAACCTCTCTGTGCCTCAGCTTTTACATGTACAAAATTACCTATCTCAGACCCTGGCAGAGAGGATTACATGAATTAATATTTGTGATGTGCCTTAAACCATGCTTGGACCATAGCAAACACTCAGATATTATCCATTATTATAATGGCCTGTTTATTTGACATTGTGAGGTCCTTGGGGACAAGGACCTCAAATAAAATCATCTTTGTGTTGCATAACACTAAATACAAAGCAGGTATACAATATGGTCCATGACATATGTTGTTCATTAAAGGTGGCCCAGTGGGCCGATGTGGTATCTGTACACAGATGAGTACAGATGTTGTATCCCTTTACAAATGTTCATCCCTTCCCTACTCCCTTTTTTCTAATCACAACATAATGACTGGTAGGTAATGAGAATCCATGCTCATTCACAGCCTAAGCTTGGCTGTGGGTTACTCTGGTAACTGAGCTGGCTCCTGGGTAAATCCACTCTCCCCAGAGGATGATACTGCCCCTTGAGCAGGGGCAGCCTGTCCTCTGAAGATTCTCTTGTTCATTTAACAAAGGTTATCTGTGTGCCAATCAATAATAATGATATTCACTGCCATTTCTTGAGGTCAGACACCAAGCTGAGTTTGAGTAAGACCAAGGCTCTGCACCTTGCTTCAGAGCTCACAGTCTTGTCAGGGAGAGAGACAGGAAGACAGGAGATAGTAAGAGAATGTGAGATATGTGACATGGGAGGCAATATTGCTGCCAAGGGCCGGGCAGACGCAGAGGAGAAAAAGCACCCTAGTCTGCTCACTTGAGATGTGTCTTCTTCCAAAAGAGGACCAAAATGGCATCCCTGAATGCATGCTGGCCCCACCCCAAAGCTGCATACATTTTCTCTTTCACTGTCTCACTGGGCTTGGTGATACTGGTCAGGATTAAAGACTGGGAACAAAAGGAAGGCAGAGGTCAGGTGCCAGGCACATGTGCGTGGAGGAATTCAAGGCTGGCACAAATCTTAGTCGGAGTATCTCAGGTCCTCTTTACTAGAAGCAGAGCTGGAGATCTGGGGAGAGTGCAGCTGAATTATTGAGGGGGTACTCTTCAGGGAACACTAAGGAGGGAGAAGGGACAGAAAATCAAGGAAGGAGAATGTGGTCTCAGCTGAAGTCTAGTCTTCTCCCAGATCCTCAGGGTCGGGGCTGAAGAAGCCTTGCCGAGGGAGGGCACTCCCTTGGTCACTCAGCTGAGAAGGCAGGAGGCTCTGAGTTGTCAACAGCCACCAATTTCAGCATCTAGGTGGGCACACTGACCCAGAGAAGGGCACCTGGGTGTGGCCTTAACATTGCCAGCACAGGCAGGTACAAGTCCAAGGCACCAGCGCTCTGCAAGGTCCACTTGGCCCCAGGATCACTTTGGTCTATCTGTGACCTCTCAGGCAGGCACTTTGTGAACTGGGATGTTCTACCAGACTCCTGGAAGAATCTTAGGTCACACTTGGTGTAGAGCTCTCTGGTGACCAACTCTTCCAAGACTTTTCCACAAATGCTGCTGCTGAGCACATCTACCTCATCCTGCTTGTGCATCCAGAGTATTCCTAAGAACCAAGACTTTGAGTGTTCGGGACAAGTTGGTTTGCCCCACACAATTGGATATGGACACCCTGGAAGTTAGGACTCAGAAGAGCACTGGAATGAAAGTCAGTCCAACTGGCTTGCCGTGTGACCTTGGGCAAGTTCCTCCAGCATCCCAGCTCTCTCAACTTTGGTTTCCTCACCTGAAAATGAGGAACTAGACTAGAAAGTTTCCAAAGTGAGATATCCCAGAGAAAGCAGACAGACAAATATATACAGCAGATATTAAAGTTTTATCTGCAGTTCACACACGTCTGTAAACTGGTGTGTATAGTTCTGTGTATAGAGAAAAAGGAGAGTATTTGCAAGCCAGAGTGCTGGGACCTTTTATTCATATGTATTTAGAACCTTTGCTGTTTGTACTTGGCCAGCTTTGGATGGCAAAACAGTCTATTCTCTGTGGAAATTCTGACTTATTTTTCCAGCTGGTCTGCCAATTGCCAAGAAATGTCATCTGAATATCATTATTTAATCGAAGATTAGTCCACGCCTTTGATATAGGCTGTAACTATTATCTTCTTTGATTCTTTACATAAGCACACATTTTCTTCCAGGATTAAACCTCACATTCATAGAGGTAAATACTACCACATCTTTGACCAAATGGCCAGGAGCATGATGAAGTAACCCATTGGGATTGTGACTCTCTGTATCTGCGTGTGTATGTGAGTGTTCATTGTATATGTGCGTGTGAGTGGGAGGATGTATAAGTGAGTATGAGTGAGAAAAATACCTTTGGATTCATCTCTTACAGAAAGCAAGAGGCCCTTCCTTGATCGTTGGTCATATCACCAGAGCCTTCTTGCAGCTGATTTCCAGTATTTGTTTTCAGATCAGAACATGTGAGAAATAAAACCCAGCCAAGCCTGCTGGGAGGTAAAGGGATGGACCAGACTCTATTTGTAACCCAGTCGTATTGCAGATCTCTTGGGAAAAGCAAAGGAGGAGAGGGCAGGGAGGGCATGAGTTCAAGCTGTAAATGTTGGCTTGGGTGTTGGAAAACTCTAGACTGAATGACCTTAGGAGGCTCCCACTTAGCCCTGGAATGTCTCCAGCCTTCTTAAGCTCCATGTGACATCTAAGCTAATCTAGTGCTTTCAGGGTTTCCTAGGACAGTTTTCTCATTGGCCTTGGTTTAGCCAGTTGAGGTGATAACATTTCATTTCAGTTTTTTGTTTTTTTTTTTAAATCAGTTTGCTCCCAGTAAAGCTGGGCCCCCACCTGCCCTTGGAATAGACCTCATTACAAAGTTAGGACTAGCTCACCAGTTCATGAAATCCCTTTAGATTCTTCCCTTTTTTCCAGCCTCTTGGCTTCTGCCTGGTCTTAGGGCCACAATATGGCCAAACATCTTATACCACCATTCCCAATTATTAGCTAAATGATTATCTGCCAGAAAAAGAGAGTCTAGGGACAAGACCTTGGACCTACTAGGCTGCGTGACTGTTCCCATGCACCATAGTGGGGGCAGAAGAGGTCACTGGCTTCATCTGTAGGAGCTGTAGGGATAGCAAGCCTGTACCTCACAATCAGGAATTCTCAGGACTTACTTATTCTCCTCTGCACTTCCTTTCCTTAAACTTCTTCTATTTCCAAAGGCAGTTTACGGACATGTGTTTGTGGGTGCATTATGCTCAGTTATGTCTGACTCTTTATGACCACATGGACTATAGCCCACCAGGCTCCTCTGTCCATGGAATTTTCCGGGCAAGATACTGGAGTGGGTTGCTACTTCCTACTCCAGGGGGTCTTCCGCACTCAGGGATCAAACTCGCATCTCTTGCATCTCTTACATTGGCAGGCAGACTCTTTACCACTGGTGCCACCTGGATGGTGCAGTTCATGGATGTGTCAACTCAGAGAGGATCGTAAACATCAGGATGATTACGCACACCACCAACATTTCGCCACAGGCCTGGCCTGTTGTAGGACCACAAATACATTTTTTGAATTAATGAATGGGGTGAGTGCATAAGTGCATGGAGTGGGTAGATAGATAGAGATAGATTTCAGTATAGATCTTCAAGATAATCTTCTTTGGAAAGGGTAGAGTTGGGAAAAGTCCTTCATCTGCATTTGCTACACTGTTACAGACATAAGGGTTTCCTACCCTACTGAGTGATCCAATCTTCAAATCAAATTGGAACGCTCCTTTGAGGTTCCTCTGGGTGCATAAATGAGAGTTGGAGGAGGAACAGAGGCAAATGGGGAAGGAGTAACCAAGGTGAAGGTCAGACCTCAGTTCCCATTTGAGTTATATGTACATTTCAGGTCTTTCCCATACTACTCCGCACGTCTCTCCCCCTGGTGCTCCCACAGGTAATGATGGGGGAAGATGACTCGATGGAGAAGATAACCAGAAGCCCAACCAGATTTCTTTTTTTTTTTTTTTTTTTGGTCCAATTGCTCAGTATAGAGTGACTTGTAAGAACTCCAGACAAGGATGACGACGGAAAAGGAGTCTAGCAGTTCAGGGGAGGGTTGGGGGAAAGAACGGGGGACCCTGGAGGCTGGGAGAGAATGGGAAACATGTTTTGTAAGATTTCCAAGATTTTTGGGGGCTGTTGTTAAGGACTTTTTCTAAGACCTGTTATCCTGCTGGGGTTTGCATCACTATTTGATCTAAGCCCCAACAGGACGACTACATCTGCTACTAAGCTGTGTTGTAAATGTCTTTAATTTTTATATTTCATCTGAAGGGAGTTGTTAAAGTGAGTTTACAGGGTGATGGCTCTTTGAATAAAGGCCATCAATACTGGAGCAGGGCTCTGTGTGACACTTAATTTTCGCTCTAATAAGCCCTCCTAAAACATTACAAGATTTAGAAGAGGTGTGTGTGTTTTTCCCTCCTTCCTTTCTTCCTTTCTCCTTCAACTTTCCTCTTTGCATTTTGCGTCCGCTCTCAATCTCTTGTGCTCTCTTCTCCTGCTTTCCTTGAAGGACACATTTGAAGAGAATATTTCTGCCCAGATGACACCACTTCTCTTTTCACTGCCAGCCAGATGTGCTCTTGACTTCTGAACAGGAGAAATGTGTCTTTGAAGTTTTTAAAGACGTTGCTTTTATTTAGAATGTTCTTCCTTTTTCTTTCTCTCCCTCACGTTTAACTGGTTGGGAAGCCCTGAGCAGGGTTTTCACAGGGGCCTCTTCTTTTCTTGGGGGCACAAAAGGACTGGGATCAGAAGCACTTTATTCTCCGAGAGCCTTCTATCTTCGACTCCAGTGATTCTAAGTATTTGCTGGTGGAGCCGCTGTCCCCAAAAGCAAAAAGAAGACGGCATCGCATTTATCCCAGAAGCATGTTTCTGAGATGAACAGAATAGTTCTGTTGGGGATGCATTTTTCTGAACATCTCTCTCTCTTCCATAAGGTTGGATAAAAGAGGCTTTTTCTTTCTGGCTATGGTGCAGTAGCTCAGAAGGTAAAGAATCTGCCTGCAGTGTGGGAAACCTAGGTTCGATCCCTGGGTTGGGAAGATCCTCTGGAGAACGGCATAGCAACACTCTCTGGTATTCTTGCCTGGAGAATCGCCATGGACAGAGTTGCTTGGCAGGCTACAGTCCATGGGGTTGCAAAGAGTCAGACACGACTGAGTGACTAAGCATACGTGATGCGCCACGGAGGCTCAGATACTCCTGTTCAGTCACTAAGGCACTCACTGTTGCCCACCACCTCCAGGAGTTTGCCCAAGTTCATGTCCAGATGCTCGTGCCTTGGCTTGAAATTTTGTTAAAACAAAGATCGGTGATAGGAATTCAGGGGACACTTCAGAAAAGTATAGATTGGCACCCAAAAAATAGATCAGGAGCCCCTCTGAAAACAAGAAGAGAGCTTTTTTCTATCTTTATCTCCCTCAAAGCAGCATAGTTCAGTATGCTGCTGGACTGACCAGTGTTTTAAAAGGGAATTGGGAAGAGTTAGTGCTTCAGGAGATGTAGTGATAGGAAGCTGCAAGATCCATTTGGAGAATGGGCCCATCAGAGGATTTGGAATATGAAATCCTAATTAAAGTTCCAGCTGTATGCAGACTACCTGTGTCTCTACCCCCACTGAATGTAATTTCCAAAAAGGTAACATACTCTGGGGCCTAAAAGAATGCCTGGGACTCAGTAAGCACATGGTAAATCTTTGTTGTCTTTGTGAATGTGTCTGTCTAGCAATAGCTGTGACTGGAGGGAAGGGCATTCTAGACTTAGAAAGAATTTTTTTTTTGCCGTAGAGTTTCTCAGAGGAAATAGTTACAGTAAGCCCCCTACATATGAACCTTCAAGCTATGAACTTTCAAAGATGCGAACGTGCGTTCACATACCCAATCACGTGAGTTACTTCATAATGTCTGGTGTACATTGTCATGTGTGTGCACCCTCTACAAGTGGTTGTGCTTTTGTGGATTTTTCTGTACAGTACTATATAGAGTACACTAGTACAGATCTTTATTTTAAGCTAAATCTGCAAGAGGAGGACTTCTTTGAACGACTTGCTGTGCAACATAGGAGCTTACTTATGAAGACCGAATGGAATGGGAGGAGCAGGGAAAGGACGGAGAGAGACAAGAGGAAGAAGAAGAACTGAAGAATTGAAGAGGTTCACAGCACAGGAGATGTCAAGGGGATCTTGTTTATCTGAGCAGGTACTGTTAGTTTTTGAGGCGAAGGACCCAGCTGTAGGATATACGCAGGCTGCAGCAGCTGTTAAGAATGCAGTCAGTGCTATTGTGCATCAAAGAGGGGAAAGAAAGAGTTACTACCCAGACATCGCTGGATCGTTCTTTCAAGAGAGTAGGTAGAATTGAATCCAGCAAGGAACCAGAACCTGTGCCATCAGCATCAGGCATGAGTGAAATGGCCTCTTGCCCTGCATCTCCTATTGCTGACGATCCTTCAGCTCTCCCATCTCCCACCTCCTCGCCCTCCTCCAGGCAGTGACTCTGTTCACTCGATGCCAACCCGTGTGCTAGCTGTTATACTGTACTTTTCAAAGTGCTGTACTATAAGATTAAAAATGTTTTACTTTTCTGTGTTTGTTTTTATGTATTATTTGTATGAAAAGTATTATACACTTATTACCATACAGTACTATATAGCCAGTTGTGTTAGTTGGGTACCTCTGCTAACTTTGTTGGACTTCCGCACTCTCAGATTGGAATTTGCTCCTATATAGGGGACTTACTGTATTTGAGATTATCAGATAACTTCTTACTCTATCAAAATACTTATATTTCTGAGGTTGTTGAGAAAGATAAATAGATTCGATATTGTGGATTTTGTGTTTGGTTTATGTAAAAATGTGTTCATTAAAATCCAGAAGTGTTTGTGTACACATGCACACACGAACTGGTTTCTGTCTGTCTTATGTGAAGTGTGTTGATGTCTACAGATACTCACAGTCAGGCACTCCTTTGACTAACTCCTGGGGACTAACAAAGACCCAGTCAGATTCAAGACATGCCACCTCCCAGCTGCCTGAAATCATACTACTGCTCCAAGTGACTGGGTGAGTTAATAAAAGTTATTCTACAGTCTCTCTTCTTACCTGCTTACCTGTGTTCTTTGGGGCAAGTTTCATATATGACTTTAATTTCTGAATTTTGGTGAAACCCTGAAATTACCCTAGTGTAGCTAAAAAGATGAGGCCATCATATTTCCCAACCTCCTTTATAGTTACTAACCGCATTGTCCTAATAATATATTATATATTATATTTTATATATAATTATTATATATATAATAAATATTGCATACTATTAGGACAGTATGATTAGCTCAGTACAGCAGACTGTGAGGAGAAGTGACGCCGATCACTTCTCGTCAAGTCAGTTGAAGGTCTTTATGCCTCTTCGGTCCCTCGGTCTCTTCCTCTTCTTTAGCATCTGGAAGGCCACATCCTTCAAATGGTACAGAAAAACAGAACAGGACCTCTTTCAAGCTGGGTTTCTGAGTCTGGGATGTACAACATAAGCAAGTAAAAATTTGTTTACATTGCATATTGAGATTTCAAGAATCTTTTGTTATTGCAGCATAGCCTAGCACATCCTTACTAACATGCCTTTGGTCCTCTGCCCAGGCTATCAAACCAGCAAAGCTGATGGCTCCCCTTTCTTAAAGTCTCTCACATCTGCTCCTTTCCATTTCCACTGCCAAGATTCCCAGTTCACACACCCACCCTCTCGCTGGTACACTTGCAGGAACACTGCACCACCTATTAGCCTCCAGCCTCTCCCACTCTATTCCTTCCTCCTACCTCATTTTCAGATCCTCAAACATAGCTTACCATCATGCCACTCTCTTGCTCAAAATGGCTCCCCTTTGCCTACAAAATAGTCCAAACACTGAAGCTAGAGCCACAAATCCTTCTGCGATGAAAATTTAATCCTGTTGTTCCAGCTTCTTTTCTCAGATCCCTCGTCCTGCCTCTGATGGAATTAATCACTCTCCCTCCTCATGCTCCCAGGCTGCACTTTCCCACCTCAACTATTGCTGGTTTCCCCCATAGGTCTTATCTCTCCTCATTCCACACCCGTTATTCCTACCTGACAAAGGCTTCAGGGCCAATTCCTCCATGACATTCTCTCTCTCTGTTTTTAATTTTTATTTTTTATTGGCGCATAGTTGATTAACAATGTTGTGTTAGTTTCAGGTATATGGCAAAGTGATTCAATTGTATATGTACACACACACACACACACACACACACACACACACATCTATTCTTTTTCCAGGTAGGTAATTACAGAGTATTGAGCTGAGTTCCCTGTGCTATACAGTAGGTCCTTGCTGGTTACCTATTTTAAATTTAGCAGTGTGCACATATCCATCCCAAACTTCCAGCTATCTCTCCCCCCCCCTTCCCTCCATAACCATAAGTTCTCTAAGTCTGCAAGTTTGTTTCTGTTTTGTAAATATGTTCATTAGTATCGTTATTTTAAAGATTCTGTATATAAACTATACCACATATTTGTCTATCTCTGATTTCACCTAGTATGATAATCTCCATGTTGCTGAAAATGGCATTATTTCATTCTTTTAAATGGATGATAAATATTCCATTGTATGTATGGACCACATCTTATTTATCCATTCATCTGTCATTGGACAGTTAGGTTGCCTCCATGGCTTGGCTGTTGTAAACAGTGCTGAAATGAATATTGTGTGTTACGTGTGGCCTTCTGAACCATGTTTTTCTCTGGATATATGCCAAGGAGTGGAATTGTTGGATCGTATGGTAGCTTTGTTTTTAGTTTGTTAAGTGAAGTCACTCAGTCATGTCTGACTCTTTCTGACCCCATGGACTGTAGTCTACCAGGCTCCTCTGTCCATGGGATTTTCCAGGCAAGGATAGTGGAGTGGGTTGCCATTTCCTTCTCCAGGAGGTCTTCCCAACCCAGGGATTGAACCCCGGTCTCCTGCATTGTAGGCAGACACTTTACATTCTGTGCCACCAGGGAAGTCTCTTTAGTTTGTTAAGGAAGCTCCATATTGTTCTTCATAATGGCTGTACCAATTTATATTCCCACCAACAATGTAGGAGGGTTCCCTATTCTTCACACCCTCTCTAGTATTTATTGTTTATAGATTTTTTGATGATAGTCATTCTGACTGCTGTGAGGTGGTATATCATTGTAATTTAAAAACAATAGTTATTTACTTATTTATTTGGTTGTGCTGGGTCTTGGTTGCACCACACAGAATTTTCAGTCTTCTATTGGAGCATCTGAGATCTTTTAGTTGTAGTGCGCAAAATCTTAGTTGCAGCATGTGGGATCTAATTCCCTGACTGGGGATCAAACCCAGGCCCCATGTACTGGTTGTGCAGATTCTCAGCCACAGGACCACCAGGGAAGTTCCTCACTGAGTTTTGATTTGCATTTCTCTAATGATTAGTGACGTTGAGCGTCTTTTCATGTGTCTCTTGCCCATTTGTGTGTCTTCTTTGGAGAAATGTCTATTTAGGTCTTCTGCTCATGTTTTGATTGGGTTGTTTGTTTTTTTGATATTGAGCCACATGTGTGGTGTGTAAATTTTGGAGACTAATCCCCTGTCAGTCACATTGTTTGCAAATATATTCTCTCATTCTGTGGGTTGTCTTTTCATTTTATTTATGATTTCCTTTGCTATGCAAAAGCTTTTGCTTTTAATTGGGTCCCATTTGTTTATTTTTGTTTCTATTTCTACTACTCTAGGAGATGGTTTGGAAAAGACATTGCTGCAATTCATGTCAAAGAGTGTTCTGCCCATGTTTTCCATTAAAAGTTTTATAGCATCCTGTTTTACATTTAGGTCTTTAATTCACCTTTGAGTCTATTTTTGTGTATGGTGTTTAAGAATGTTCTGATTTCACTATTTTACCTGTAGATATCCAGTTTTCCCAGGACCATTTATTGAAGAGGCTGTCTTTTCTCCATCACATAGTCTCGCCTCCTTTGTCATAGATTAAATGACCATAAGTGCATGGGTGTCTTTCTGGGCTTTCTATCTTGGGCTCTTTGTCTATGTTTCTACCCTCAGCTTTCCATCTATGTTCTATTAACCTTTGTTTCTGTTTTTGTGCCAGTATCATGCTATTTTGATAACTGTATCTTTGTGGTATAATCTAAAGTCAGGCAGCCTGATTCCTCCAGCTCTGTTTTTCTTTCTCAAGATTGATTTGTCTATTTGGAGTCTTTATGTTTCCATACAAATTTTAAGATTTTTTTGTGTTCTAATTCTGTGAAAATCCATTGGTAATTTATTAGGGATTGCATCAAATCTGTAGATTGCCCTAGGTGGTGTAGCCATTTTGATTTTTGATTTTTCCAATCCAAGAACATGGTATATCTCTCCATCTGTTTGTGTCTTCTTCAATCTCTTTCACAGCACATGATAATCTCCCTTTCTAGATCCCTCACATAAAAGTGATCCTATCTGTCTCTGAATTCCTAAAGACCTGGTCCTTTCCTGTCAAAATTAACCCCTACCTCAGAGTATTACTTGTGTTTCACAGAAAAAGTCTAAGAACTCTTTATTTGCATCCTCATCTAATTCACAGTGATTAGCACAAAGCCTACACACAGTAGCTCTATAAACTGCTGCAGAATTTACGAAGAATGAGCCAATAGCTCAGAGACCTAGTAGGAAGGAAGCTCTTTATTCTACTGTGTATTCTAGCTTATCGAGTATTTAAAACTGTTATTTTGAGAATATTCTGATTCCACAGCTTTAGAGTAGATCTACACAATGTGTATTTTAGTAAGGACACAAGGGGATTCTGATGCAAGAGATCTGCAAACCACATTTTGAGAAACACTGAAGTATACAAATGTGTGAGTACGTGTTAGTGAATGCTCTCAGTATATGACTGAAGTGCGATGGTAGTTTGGAGGGAAGTTCCTCACTGTAGTTTTGATTTGCATTTCTCTAATGATTAGTGACGTTGAGCGTCTTTTCATGTGTCTCTTGCCCATTTGTGTGTCTTCTTTGGAGAAATGTCTATTTAGGTCTTCTGCTCATGTTTTGATTGGGTTGTTTGTTTTTTTGATATTGAGCCACATGTGTGGTGTGTAAATTTTGGAGACTAATCCCCTGTCAGTCACATTGTTTGCAAATATATTCTCTCATTCTGTGGGTTGTCTTTTCATTTTATTTATGATTTCCTTTGCTATGCAAAAGCTTTTGCTTTTAATTGGGTCCCATTTGTTTATTTTTGTTTCTATTTCTACTACTCTAGGAGATGGTTTGGAAAAGACATTGCTGCAATTCATGTCAAAGAGTGTTCTGCCCATGTTTTCCATTAAAAGTTTTATAGCATCCTGTTTTACATTTAGGTCTTTAATTCACCTTTGAGTCTATTTTTGTGTATGGTGTTTAAGAATGTTCTGATTTCACTATTTTACCTGTAGATATCCAGTTTTCCCAGGACCATTTATTGAAGAGGCTGTCTTTTCTCCATCACATAGTCTCGCCTCCTTTGTCATAGATTAAATGACCATAAGTGCATGGGTGTCTTTCTGGGCTTTCTATCTTGGGCTCTTTGTCTATGTTTCTACCCTCAGCTTTCCATCTATGTTCTATTAACCTTTGTTTCTGTTTTTGTGCCAGTATCATGCTATTTTGATAACTGTATCTTTGTGGTATAATCTAAAGTCAGGCAGCCTGATTCCTCCAGCTCTGTTTTTCTTTCTCAAGATTGATTTGTCTATTTGGAGTCTTTATGTTTCCATACAAATTTTAAGATTTTTTTGTGTTCTAATTCTGTGAAAATCCATTGGTAATTTATTAGGGATTGCATCAAATCTGTAGATTGCCCTAGGTGGTGTAGCCATTTTGATTTTTGATTTTTCCAATCCAAGAACATGGTATATCTCTCCATCTGTTTGTGTCTTCTTCAATCTCTTTCACAGCACATGATAATCTCCCTTTCTAGATCCCTCACATAAAAGTGATCCTATCTGTCTCTGAATTCCTAAAGACCTGGTCCTTTCCTGTCAAAATTAACCCCTACCTCAGAGTATTACTTGTGTTTCACAGAAAAAGTCTAAGAACTCTTTATTTGCATCCTCATCTAATTCACAGTGATTAGCACAAAGCCTACACACAGTAGCTCTATAAACTGCTGCAGAATTTACAAGAATGAGCCAATAGCTCAGAGACCTAGTAGGAAGGAAGCTCTTTATTCTACTGTGTATTCTAGCTTATCGAGTATTTAAAACTGTTATTTTGAGAATATTCTGATTCCACAGCTTTAGAGTAGATCTACACAATGTGTATTTTAGTAAGGACACAAGGGGATTCTGATGCAAGAGATCTGCAAACCACATTTTGAGAAACACTGAAGTATACAAATGTGTGAGTACGTGTTAGTGAATGCTCTCAGTATATGACTGAAGTGCGATGGTAGTTTGGATCATCAGAGTGCGATCTTTTCCAGGGATGGCAAATACACTTTATCTCACTTGTCAACACCAATACATTTGCTGGGGCTGTCCAGAGTGCTGTTTTAAGTAGGTCTCTAGGGCCACATCTGGACTGCACAGGAAAAAGTCCTGTGATTGATGGATGGTGTCTGCTGTAGAACCAAGAAGGAAATGTGGCGGCCTGTGTGCCAGGTGTCAGCCATCACTGCCAGCTCCTTGTTTTGGAGACAGTGAGCCAGGACATGGAGATGGAGATCAAAGGATCATCTGACTCTTAATCCAGCCTGCAACCAGAACTGACATCAGCCATTGACTCCCTCAGGTGACTTTGTGGCAAAAGAAAATAAAATCAAGATGTGTAATAAAAGGCATCAGTCAACAAGGAGCTACAAGTTGTTGGAGTGAACATTTGTTGTTTACATCCAAGCCTCCATTGCCCCTCACCATTCAACAGCAACTTGATTTTCCCCTCATGCACGCGCCCCTCTCTGTTCTATTCTGTTCCCACTGGATGTGGCATGACCACACTCCCTGTTCTGAGGTGGGCTCTGACCGGCTTAGGCCAAGCAGCATATTCTGTCTCTCCAGGAGCAGGAATGGAGGAGAGATTCCCAGGACTCTTGGGAGCTTGAGGAAGACCCTCTCCTTGCTCCTTGAGGAGAGGTATGAGGGTGTGAAACTGGACCCAGCTACAGTAATTTTATTACCGGAAGAGGAGAAACCACAGCTGCTAGGGGCCACTCTGAACAGTTGAGGATGATGCCACTACTACTGAGAAAGAGAGATGAGAGAGAGGGGAGTGGGTCCCAGGTAACATTATCTGGGCCACTGCAGAAAATCTGACATAGCATCAATCTTACCACTAGACTATTCAGTTATATGCACTTTCTTTGTTATCTAACTAGTTTTTTCAGTCATTCAGCACCAAACAAATCGTATCTACTAGTTCATTGAAGGAAGATGGAGATTCAGTGGTATTTGGCCCTAGCATAGGCCAGACAAAATAGTGGCAGACTCAAGGCCCCACCTGGAGTCCATCTTTGTCTAACTGTGCACACATAAATTCACTTCATTCCTTTGGTGCTTCTGCTGCCATTACCCTGGAGTGAGCCATTCATTTCAGGAGGAAAGGAAACAGAGGGAAGTCAGTCCCAGAAGGTGGTTTGCTCTGGGCCGCCAGCCTTGCGCTCTGCTTTCAGCACCTAGACCTCATCTGAGTCACTGGACAGTAACGCCTGAGCTTTCATTACTTGCACTGGTACCGGTCTTTGAAGGTGAAAATTGCCGAACATCAGTGTTTTGATTCTTTTGAACTTAGAAGCATGTTATTACACATATAAAATAAAAAATCAATAGCCACTGAATTATAAACACTAAAAGTTGTTGGCTTACACATCAGCATATAGATATATAACAATTGCTTTCATGAGATGGAATTTAAATTTATGTATTATAACAGATCCTATTGTAGGGCTCTCATAACTAGAATATTTTATTAGTCACCTTTTTTACGACAGCCCAGCTAAAAAGAAAACTTTATTTCTACACAAACTTAATTGTCTATATGGGGTTTATTCAAAATCACATGTTTAGAAAACACTTTGAATGAAAAAACACTCAAACATAAAGACACAGGCCTCTACTGTGGGTTATTTTTTTCTTTCCTCCATTGGTTATCATTTTGCTTCTAAATTAAAGGTGAAATTGATGAGAATTAGACTGTCTGCAAGCTGGAAAAGCAATCACTTAAATAATGCATTCAAATAGATCATTTGGTATCATGTAAACGTCAAGTGAGAGTCATTTTTCAAAATAACACCTTTGTTCAACTGGGTCAAGTGTCCAGACACCCTGTGTCCAGCTGCAGTGAGTAGATCCCTCTTACTTTCTGTTGGTCCTTGAACAGAAGGGCACCGCCTCTCATTAGAACATCCTGTGCCCTATGTGTGTGTGCATATGTGTGAGTCTGTGCAAGTGGGTGAGTGTGGGGAGTGGAGGAGTCAGCTCAAGAAAGAGATCTTCCACTTCTTAAAATGATACTGTTAATTTCTTCAGTTTGGGAATAAGAAAAGGTTGTCAAGATGAAAAAAAAAAAGAACAATTTCTTTCCTCCCTTTTGAAATTCAGCCTTATGTCTTTAAACCACCCTCTGCTCTTTTTGTCTCTCCACCAAAATCATGCCGTCTGGTTTCTTACCTTATGAAATATTATCGACCAGCTTGAAATGAAAGTGGGCTGTAAATTAATGCAAGCTCCCATCGGATGGGTGGGGCTGGAAAGCCACAGCTTTTAGAATGTTAAATATTTATGGTTATCATTTGAACCAAAATATGAACTTGTACAAAGAAGAACATGAGGCAGATCACATTGAAAAGGTTTGCCTCACATTATGTCATAGAGAAACTTCAGAAAACCAGGGCTGGTGCGGACCGTGCAATGCGGCTATGAGCGCATAAAGACTCCCCGAAGAGAAATGCAGGACTGGGTTGCAAATGACTGGGAAGAGCCGCCAGTCTCCCTGAGGAGCGTTTCCCTTGTTTCCCGGTTGAGAGATGAGTGGCTCGTTTAGATGATACACTTTCCCATCCTTACATCTGGCTGAGTTCTTCATACTCTCCATATGAACCCCCATCGTGGAAATGAAAGTTGCTTATCAAGTATTCTTCTAAAAGTCATGGCTATGGATCATTTACTGCAGACAGTAATTGCTTTGTCTTTGTTATTGTTGGACCTTTTAATCCCTAAAGTGGGAGAGTCTTAGTCACTCAGTTGTGTCTGGTCCACCACGCTCCTCTGACAATGGAATTTCCCAGGTGAGAATACTGGAGTGGGTTGCCATTCCCTTCTCCAGGGGATCTTCTCAACCCAGGGATCGAACCCAGGTTTCCTGCACTGCAGGCAGATTCTTTACCATCTAAGCCACCAGGGAAGCCCTAAACCTGAATATTTAAGATTTGTTGTTAGTTACAAATCTCTCAGCAACTGCAGATTTGTGGTTTGAAATTTTTTTTAAAATATTTTTACTTATTTATTTATTGGCTGTGCTGGGTCTTTGTTGCTGCAAGGCTTTCCCCTAATTGTAGCGAGGGGGGCTACCCTCCAGTTGTGGTGCACAGGCTTCTCACTGCAGCAGCTTCTCTCGTGGAGCACAGGCTCTAGGACACAAGGGCTTCAGTAGTTTTAGTGCCTGGGTTAAGTACTTGGATTCCTGGACTCTAGAGCACAGACTCAATAGTTGTGGGCATGGGTTTAGTTGCTCCATGCCAGATGGGATCCACCTGCACTAGGGATTGAACCCACGTCCCCTTACCTCAGTGGATTCTTTACCACTGAGCCAGCTGGGAAGCCCTGAAGATATTTTGAACATAGACAAATACTGTAGGAGAATAAACTGTGTTCTCTTTTGGACTTCATCACCACAAGGAAGTGAATTTACTTCCCAGATCTAGCAAAGAAACACAACATAACTCCAGGTATGCTGTTTCTGTGACCAAAAATATTATGAAGAAAAATCAATAAATTCACAATGTAATTTGAAACCAAAGAGTGGCAGGTGAGTTTAGAAACCTCTGCAAAGGCACAGTATAAGGATGTCCCAGAGATATGAGCTGGGTTCTGAAAGGATCAGCACTATATACATTGTGTCATACTCCACTGAGATGTGTCTGCCTGAAGGGCTTCAAAACCTTTGCACTCAAGGTCAAATAATACTCATATCCCCACCTTAATCTTAAAAGAAATTTAAGTGGCTTATAAAGATGTAAGTATTACTCCAAGATTAAGTAACTGTTACATAAGGTTTAAAGTTTGAGACAAGGGAAAATAGGGTCAGGGTAGTAGGGTGACGTCCAGAAATAAGTGTGTAAACTAAACACCCACAATTATGCATTCAAGTTTGAACTACAGGTGGTTGTAAATTTTCTCTGCGCTTCCCAGCAGCCACCATGAGGAGGGAAACATGAAAGGCCATGGAAATTTAGTCTGTAAAGTAAAAATAGGCCAGTTTTTCAAGGAAGCAACATAGTCGTTGCTGGTACTGAGACCAATCCCATAGCTCTCCTGAGGGTCCTTGTAAAAGAATAGATGTCATCTTCTGCAGCATCACTGATCATAGCAATAAGCTTCATAGACTATGTCTTATGAGAAGAGGAGGCTATGTTTTTGGTCAAGGGCACACAAGTAACTGGGCTTCTGAAGATGCTTTCAAGGTCTGTCTGTAGGTTGGAGTAGGAGAATTAGTTTTTCTGAATATTGCAGTCCATCTATCTTACACTTGTACAAAGTACAAATGCAGCCGGATAGGACTTGACTAAGTTCTCAAGTTAGCAGTGTTTTGAAGGTTCAGAATTCTGCAGTGAGGTCACACACCTCCTTTCAGAGTAAGCTGTCTGTAAAATGGCATGTTAGCCCTCACCAAGACAGTGGATATGATATGGTTTTGTGGAGGTCCTGTTATTGATAAATGGATTAAATTGGTCTGTTATAGTGATAAGGAATGATTGCTTTGTTGCTAGCTAAACTTCAAAGGACTTTTCTTCCTCTTATCATGCAATGAGAGGGCTTTTATAAGAGTAAAATGGTAATGAGATGCATCATTTGTCTGCCAGAACCCCTACCTTTCTCTGTAGTACAATCCACCCCATTTAGGACATTGTCCTCCTCCTCTCTCAAATCGTTTATTTGTAGCTGGGGTCAAAAGCCATAGTCCCTTAGCCCCTTGACCCCAGTTGATTTCTCTAAGCGTGGTACCTGATTCAAACTGGGCCAATCAGAATTCTTCCCTGGGATGTTTCAGACTAGAGCTAAAGAAAGGGCTTCAGGCTATCTTTGGTGGTAAAATTGTTAGATAGGGGCCTCAGAAGCTGTCAGCAGCCACAGTCTTGGTCGTCTGAAGGCAGCCAGTCTGCATAGAAGGTGATGAGAAATGGAAAAAGGCAAAGAGAAGGCACAGACCTGGCACCATCATGGCCGAAGGTCTCTGGGCATCTTTTAGACCTTTTATGATTCCCCTGTAGCTGGTTAAAGTTGAGTTTCCACCACTTTGCAACCACATGGCTTGACTAGTTCACGATCTTACCTTTCCTCTAAAACCTTGCCCCTAGTTTGAATAAA
Source organism: Madoqua kirkii (assembly GCA_006408675.1). Classification (NCBI taxonomy): domain Eukaryota; kingdom Metazoa; phylum Chordata; class Mammalia; order Artiodactyla; family Bovidae; genus Madoqua; species Madoqua kirkii. The sequence continues at coordinate 33,709 of SJYC01087044.1, read as the reverse complement.
CACAAGCAGATTATCCTGAAGCTGCCCCAGGAATGTTTTATACATGTTTTCCAGAGGGGGGTTGCTCGGTTAGGAGATAGTTTGTGTTCACATAGCTTATTCTCAAGAATTATACAAATAGTAAGATGGAGAAGAGGGTGAATTCCAGGCTTCCGGGCATCAGCTTGGGCCTCATGTGCTACAGTTTCCAGCCCAAAGCTGACATCCAACACAGCTTTACTGTGTCACACACAGAATCACAGGGCTCCCTGACCTTAACATATTTCTAGCAAGTGTTTAATTTAGGCTGTTTGACAGTTTATATGATTTAGAGCCAGTTATATCTGGACCAACAGTCAAATTGGTGTTTTCATAGTCATTGTAAATTGGGACAGTCTCCTCTTAAGAACCATCTTTCTCTAAATTCAGTTACCAAGTAAGAATGGGAGGCAAGGTTTTTGTGTTAGGTATCATGGAAATTAATGAATTAACAAACTGGTCTATAACCCAAGAAAACACATTTTAAAATTATTTATATGGGAGTTAGTAACTGGGAGCTAGATCTTTGTCATAATGTTCACTGATTTAAAATGTTATTTTTCCAGCATTTTTACATCCTTGACAACAGAATATAATTGATACTAGATGGGGGACTATAGTTGCAGCATTTCTTTCTTAATAATGCATAAAGTGATAGGATAGCTTACAAACAATGACATTTTTTTATTTTATAAAACATGGTGTTTGATCAGGAGAGCGTGTTTTCTTTGCTGCAGTATTTTCAAATATTACTTCCTTTTCTCCTCACAAAAGTTCTGTGATGTCAGACAACTTCAGAGAGGTCCAGGTGTGAGCCTAAAGCCCCCCAGCTGTTACTGGCAGAGCCCAGCTTAGAACTTGCCTCTCTGGGGTCCCATGCAGGGTTCTGCACATGGGCTCAGACTGAGCAATTCCAGATGAGAAGCGTATTCAACAAGAGCTCTCTAGCCACCCCCAAATATGTTTGGTTTCACTATTTCCAGGCATTTCCAATAAAACTGGTATGGGGTGAGGGGGATAGAAGTAATTGGTACCATAAAGGAATCAGTTTCTGGACCTCAGAATGACCAAATGTTTAGTAAGAATTTGGGCACGTACCTCTGACTAAGGCCCAACCACATTGTCTTCTCTGAGTCTTTTGTTGAATGTCAGGACTGGAAGTGAGATTGTTAAGTCTCTGCCAATGGTGGACATTGCTATGGGATCCAATTCTCTTTCCCATTGACTCTGTGTATTCTGCACACAAAACAGTTGGGAGAGCCACTGCCAGTCCTTTTGTTACCCTTGACCTTCAACAGAGAATTCAATCCCCTAAACCCTTTGCAGTCTGAACACAACCTCCATTACTTGCCAATTTCATGCCATAGTCTATGGAATTGCTGACTGTCTCCAGTTAGATGCTGAATTTTCAATCACCTTGCCTTCCAGAAACTCCTTACTTCTCTTTTGCATGTTCACTTGTCCTTTCACAGTAACCCCCCCAAAACCAGCTTTTTTTCCATCAAAAGTAAGCTGTTTGAGCACTAAGCTCCTATAGCATTTTATCTTGTTTCTCCTGTATCAGATATGAATTTGTTCCATGATATTAGGTGCAAATAACATTGTGTTTAATTCTTACTCTTCCTACAAATAAAACTATGCTGACGACCACTAAGGGCTGGGCCTCAGGATCTATAGGCACTGTAAAATTGAGCATTGGCACAATGGCTGAGGGTAAGGAGTCTAGGAGCCAGCCTCAGTTCAGTTCAGTCCAGTCACTCAGTCATGTCTGACTCTTTGTGACCCCATGGACTGCAGCACTCCAGGTTCCCTGTCCATCACCAACTCCCAGAGCTTACTCAAACTCATGTCCATTGAGTCAGTGATGCCATCCAACTGTCTTATCCTCTGTTGTCCCCTTCTCCTCCTGCCTTCAATCTTTCCCAGCATTAGGGTCTTTTCCAGTGAGTCAGCTCATCGCATCAGGTGGCCAAAGTATTGGAGTTTCAGTATCAGTCCTTCCAGTGAATATTCAGTACTGATTTCCTTTAGGATTGACTTGTTGGTTTTCCAGAAGTGTGTTGTTTAGCGTCCCTATAAAATAGACAAACCATTAGCCTGACTCATCAAGAAAATAAGATTGACTGATTAGATCTCCTTGCAGTCCAAGGAACTCTCAAGAGTCTTCTCCAACACCACAGTTCAAAAGCATCAATTCTTCTGCACTCAGCTTTCTTTATAGTCCAACTCTCACATCCATACAGTGACTACTGGAAAAACCATAGCTTTGACTAGACAGACCTTTGTTGGCAAAGTAATGTCTCTGCTTTTTAATATGCTGTCTAGGTTGGTCATAGCTTTTCTTCCAAGGAGCAAGCATCTGTTAATTTCATGGCTGCAGTCACCATCTTGCAGTGATTTTGAAGCCTCACTGTTTCCATTGTTTCCCCATCTATTTGTCATGAAGTGATGAGACCGGATGCCATGATCTTAGTTTTCTGAATGTTGAGTTTTGAGGAAACTTTTCATTCTCCTCTTTCACTTTCATCAAGAGGCTCTGTAGTTCTTCTTCACTTTCAGCCATAAGGGTGGTGTCATCTGCATATCTGAGGTTATTGATATTTCTCCCTGCAATCTTGATTCCAGCTTGTGCTTCATCCAGCCTGGCATTTCACATGATATACTCTGCATATAAGTCAAATAAGCAGGGTGACAATATGCAGCCTTGACATAGTCCCTTTCTGATTTGGAACCAGTCTGTTGTTCCACGTCCAGTTCTAACTGTTGTTTCTTGACCTGCATACAGATTGAGAAGGAGCAATCCTGCTTCGGCTCTTCCCACCTATAAGAACTCAGGAAAGAGACCCAACTTCTTTCCACTTCAGTATTATCATCCACTTAAAGAGGATGAGAATGGAACGTATTTGGAGAGATTTTATGGGAATTCATTATAATATACATAGAAAACTTGGCACAGTGCCTATCACAGAGTAATGCTCACTAGGCATTATTTATTATATTATTATTATTACACGGCTTCCCTCCTGTTATATGTTAGGTCAAACAAGAATTTTAGGACTAAAGGAACTAAGATGGGCCTGGTTCTCCATCTTTGGTGGCCAGCACCATTACCGGGCTCCTCCTGCTATAGGGTGACACAGGTCAGCAGCAGTCGGCCCTCTGCCACCGGTGGCCCTGATACAGCAGGCAAGCTCCAGAGGTGCACTCCTAGAGCTCCCTGCAGCCACGGCTCCTCCCCCCCCCAGGCCCCCAAAACATGGGAGCTTAATAATCAGTCCAATGACCGGAGTCTGCCCTTGCAGAAGTGGTACAGTCTGGCCCAGAAAGGACAGCAAGGAAGCCCAGCACAGTCTCTACCCTCAGACCGTCAGCCCGAGTGGTCCTCTCTCCACCTCCTCCACTTCCTGCCCAAGCTCCAGCCATGACTCCCGCCACTTCACGAGTCCTCTCAAGTCCCCAAAGACTCTATGTGGGGACTCTCCTGGAGTCAGACATTTTGGGGGTGAGTGGGGAAAATTACATTTTCATTCTTCTGTGCCTCCTCTAACAGCAAAAATGAATATCAACTTTCATTTTCCTGGCACACTCGTGTCTCACTGTGAATAAAAGTGCTTCTCTCTACTATCAGAAGGTAAGCTCTGGTGGGTTATATCCACGTCAGGCTCACTCTCTGGTTTTCCCTCAGGGTTGTGCACAGTTCAGCCCAGTCGTGTCCAACTCTTTGCAACTCCATGGAATGCAGCACACCAGACTTCCCTGTCCATCACCAACTCCCAGAGCTTACTCAAACCCATGTCCATTGAGTCGGTGATGCCATCCAACCATCTCATCCTCTGTCACTCCCTTCTCCTCCCGCCTTCAATGTTCCCCTGCATCAGGGTCTTTTCAAATGAGTCAGTTCTTCTCATCGGTTGGCCAAAGTTGTGCACAAAGGGTCCGTATTCTATGAGTATTTGTAGCAGAGAAACTCCATGGGGGCCAAGACACTCGATACCTGCTTCTCCTACAGCCACCCCCCACTCCAAGCCACTGGGTTAAAATACTGCCAAGACATGTTGCCAGTGGGTGAGGGCAGACCAGCTTCTGGGTCCCTCAAGCTGGCTTTAAATCTGGGGAGAGGGACCTGCCATCAGTCCCCCTCCCCTTCCTTACCTCAACTTAATGAGCAAATAAGGAAAGAAAATTAAAGCAAAAAAAATTAAGCAGCTTTAGCTAAGATCAATAGAATTCTATAAAGCTCTGGGCTGTGGTATTGAGTGAGTCCAGAGTAATCCCCAGCATATTGCATGTTAAGTTAACTTGTAAGAGAAATATGCTCCTTGCTCAGCCTCACACCTTCCTCTCCACTGTGAATGAGGAAGCAGGGAACACAAATTAAAATAATGTTGATTTAGTTTTTAAAGGGAGTGCCCGGGAGCATTTTCTGCATGGCCAGCTGAAAACCCCAGCCCCAGATGCACGGTGCCTCCCTCTGCACAATACAAAGAGAATATTTGATACCCGGAGCTCAGCCCATGAGTGGATTTTTATTTTGTTTTTGGCTTTTGTTTCCTTTACGCATTCCTTTGGATTTCAAACTTTTAAACGCCAACTCGAAAATTCCTTTTTCTGCAAAAGGTCTCTACTCTAGTCCTGCAGGGCTCCCTGGACTCAGTCCTACCCATAGGCGTCTGTGATCTGGATGCTTTGCATATGGGAAGCAGGCGGGGAAGTTGACTGCCTGTGCATAGGTACAGTGTAGGTCACTGTGTCTTTTCATCCCCTTGGGTGCCCCCAGGTGATGGAGAGCTCAGGAAATCAGGTCTTCAGGCTTGTTACTGGCAATTCAGCCACCTCCTCAAGTCCTGCTGACACCAGGTTTAAATTCAGACCGTGGCAGGCACTGGAAGCCAGTGAGGCCCCTGGGATGATTCCCTGTGAAATGAAGGCATTCATGGTCAGCCATGGTGAAGAAGTGTCAGGGCTTGAAAAGGGGGCTGAGTACTCAGGCAGACCTGTGTCATACCCCTAGCTCCACCACTAATTAGCTGCATACCCCTAATGAAGTTATTTAACCTCTCTAAACCTCAGGCTCCCATCTTTAAAACAGGAGTTGTAACGCTCCCCTTGCAGAATGGCATTGAAGATTAAGTTAGATAAACTGGTCAGGCCACTCAAGATGACTGTTTTCATGCTCTATGTGCATCGCTGGCTCTACCAGCACCTGCTTCACCTACACCCTACTCACATGACTGACCTTCCCACATAGCTGCCGCAGCCACGGATCCTTCTATCCTTTAGATCAGAATATCTTCACCTGTTGGCTTATTAAAGGAGTGGTGAGGGCCGTGCCCCTCTGCTGATCTCCCTGGTAACTGGTGAGCCAACCTGAAGTAATTCTCTCAGTAACTAGTAACCTCCCCTTCCCCCAGAAGTAATGAAGACTGCTGCCCTGTCCTGCCCGTCATCTGCTGCACACTCTGGGTGTCGCTTCAGCACCTGGCTTCAGACGTGTAATGAGTGGCTTCTCCCACTCATTGAACCACTGATGGCTGTGTCACTGACTCTAGGCCCTTTCTTTGGTCTTGTGACTGGGCAAGCAGTAGGCTCAGAGGCCTGTGAGGTACAGGCCAATGACTGGTAGAGTGGCCAGGAGACCGAGCAAACTCCCATGAGATGTTGGGAAATGAGAATGGGGGATGGGAAGTTGCAGAAGGCCATGCACCAACACGTGGGGCCTAAAAGTCATGGGGCTACTCTCAGGAAGGCCTTCCACTAGAACAGGAAGTCACAGTGAATGTAGAGTAAAACTTTAAAGACAGAATCAAAGAGAAGTAGTAAAAATCCACAATCTTGCCAACCAGAAATAGGTACCATTATTGTTTTGGTGTAGGCATTCTGGATATTTGCTAATTTGCAGAGATACAAATATTTGTTAAAGCAAAGATGGGACCATCCTGAAACACTTTTGGTGTAACCCATTACATTTATTTAACAAAAGATCTTTCACATCTTACCATGTCATTCAGTGTCCTTCTATTATGTGACTTTTGTTAAGAACTGAATTGTATTCCCTGATTGAACATATCTTCATTTCTTTAACTAGGCTCCTTCTTGAATATTCAGGCTATTTGCAAAGGCTATTCAGGCCTTTTACGAACGAAAGCATGATGAATACCTTAGACATCTGTCTTTGTGACCAGGTTTGAATACTACCTAAAAATGAGTTTCTAGAAATAAAATCCTGGGTTAAAGACACTGGAAAGGTCTAAAGTCTACCAGAAAAGGAGCTTGAAATAATGACATTGTGGGAGCAAGATCCAAACTACTTTCATAGCTACCTGACCTCCCTTTCTGACCAAATGAGGCCCCAGGCCTTGGCCCAAGGCTGGAGCTTGGAAATTAGAGGTGGCCAGAGGGGAAGGCCTCCTCTGAAATGGTCTGGGGGAGGGGGTGAAGTGATGAACAGAGGTAGAATAGGTGATGTGCCATCATCACCCGTGGCTGTTTGACCCCAGGCAAGTGTTTTAATCTTTGTGAGGCTCTGGGAACTCTGCAAAGTAAGAATAGTAGTATTTTCCCACCCACTTTGGGGGCTTGTTATGAGGATCTAATGAAAGGTATCTGTGAAAATGCTTTGGGAAGAGCAAATGAAACTAGGGAGGAGCTGTTCTATGGGCAACTCGGGAAAATTGAACAGTTTTTCCAAACCTCCAGAGACTAGCTTCTCAGTGTGTGGCTTTGAGCTTTTATTTGCAATGATATGAATTCCCAAAACATCAGACACACCCACGGTCAGATGTAAGTACAGAACACACCCGAGACAAGGGTGCTGGGAATCCTGGCCCCTCTCTATTCAGGGTTATTCACCCTGGACCCGCCTTCCTTCCACCAGGGCAGTCAGCTGCCTGAGATACAGATTACAGATGCCCATCACCAGCCCCCAAAGCACCACCTTTGTCCATCATCCATGTCACCCAGTCGTCGGGTAGAAGGAAAAAGGAAAAAGACAAGCATATTTGCCAATTTATCCAAGTCTTCTAGGCTGTTGGGGACATTTCCAGATACCCCTTAATTCTGGTCTTACGAAACTTTCCAGAAAGGTGGCTGAGGCTGGCTTTCCTCCCTGCAGCCTGAGCGCTCAGTCTGGCACAGTGTCTGCTACCATCTCTCCTCCGGGGCATGTTCTTGTGTCTGGAGGAGTGAGAGGTGCATCAGAAGACCCAAGACCAGCCGCCGCGAAATACAGCAGCTCTCCCCTGGTCTGCGGGGCAGTAAGCCAAGTTTGTTTGGCTCCAGACAGTCCAGTTTTGCCCACCCACTGGGGGCTTTGGCTGGGGGGAGGGCAGAGCTGGGCTACTGCTGGAGAGAGTGCATTCATTCACAAGTCAGTAGAGGACATTCCCTGATGCTGGGGCCAGAGCTAAGCACTGGTACAAAGGTGTGAGACAACGTCCTCTCAAGGAGTCATAGAGCTTCCTCCTTGTGGAAGAAGAAGCCCTCAGGCTCTGGGCCTTTGCACCACATCCACCTCAGCCCCTTCTGCTCACTCTGTCCGCCTTTCTCCTCTGGACCTTTCCAGTCTCAGTGCCTCCAACTGCCAGGGGGTATAGGTTACATTTGCTAAAATCTCTCACCATGTCCATTCTCCCCAGAGCTCCAGAAGGGTCAAGACATTTCTTCATTTCAACAGTCACTCAGCTGGAGCATGGGACAGGGTGACACATGAGATATGAGTTCCCCTCTGGCAAACAATCCCATCCTTGGGGTTCACAGACCAGGAAATGCAGCCAGCTTTCCTCAAAGAGATCTTCCTGTGATGACAGCTGACTCAGGTTTTTGCAGTGAGCTGGGCACTATTCTCTGGGTTCTGTTGATAATTTTAGAGCTCCCCAGTCTCTATACGGTGAACCATTTAATCCTCATAGCATCCCCAGGAGGTAAATGTTCTCATCACCCCCATTTTACAGACAAGCCAATGGAAGTACAGAGAGGTTAAGTAACTTGGTTGAAGTCTCACAGCTCGAATGTGACCCAGTCGGGATTTGAAGCCAGGCTGTCTGGCTCCAACTTCTGGCTCCTGATCACAGTTGTCTAGTGCCTCTCCATCTTTCTCTTGTATAGGTTGGAGGTGAAGAATGGATCAAGGTGTCAGAAAAGAATTTAGTCATCTCAGCATGTGAGCAAATGTGTGTAGCACCAGTCTCTGGAATGTCGTGGGTATTTGTCATGCATTGACATCGGCTTTCAGTGAACCAAAACTTTATAGACAGCAGTCAAGGTCCCACTTAACAGATTGTTACATATATATTTAGAAATTTGCCAAGTATTTCTTTATAATAAATGGAAGCTTCAAGGCTCATGGTTTAGAACGGAGAGAACTACCAGGCTCCTCCATCCATGGGATTCCCCAGGCAAGAGTACTGGAGTGGGTTGCCATTTCCTTCTCCAGGGGATCTTCCCAACCCAGGGATCGAATCCAGGTCTCCCGTATTGGAGGCAGACACTTTAACCTCTGAGCCACCAGGGAAGCCTTGGTGCTGTGTAGATGCTGTGTTTTTTATTTCATGTCATGAATTTCACAAATATTTACTAAACACCTGTTATGGTCTGTTAGGGGCTGAGGATGTAGTGATCAGAATGGACAAGGTCCCTGTCTTGTGGAAAGCCCCTGCAGTTGTATGGGAAAGTGTCCTCCGGAAAGAATTTCTATTACCTTTGGCTGCATGAATAACGACTCCAAACTTAGTGGCTTTAGATGACAGCAGCCATTATTTGCTCATATTCTGTAACTTGGAGAGGCTCAGAGGGGAGGGCTCAACTCTGCGGCATGTGTATCTGCTGGAGTCTCTTAGGCTGCTGTATTCACCTGGGGAGATGTCCGTGAAGGTATCACCCATGGGTCTGGTAGTTAGTCCTGCTGCAAGCTACTGTACCTCGGGTTTCTCTCTCCCTCTGGGAGTCTATATTGGCTTCTTTACCAAACAGTAGCTGGCTTCCAAGAGGGAAGTCCCAAGACGATGAGCCCCACTGTGCAAGGCTCTCTGCTTGCGTCCGGCTTGCTTATGTCTCATTGACCAAGCAAGTCACAAGGCCCAGCCCAGAGTCCATAGGAGAGGGACCACACAGGGAGGCATGGTTCGTGGGGGGCCAGAGGTGGTAAAGTCTACCACAGAAGGCCTCACAGGCTACCTGAACCCACCAACAGCCTCTCCCAGGTAACTGAATCTGGCTGTGTTCCTGGCTCCCACCCTCCCTGTGGAAATTCTGACCTGGAGACTGACACTAGAAAGCTTCTGAGCCAGTGGGGAAGGGCCAGGAACCTCTTTCCATCAGATCAGAAATGTACCTTCTGTATCATCACCTCTGTGGATCACTTTCAAGATGCACCCTCAGGGTCCCCATCTCAAAAATAATCACACCCTCTGCCATCTCTCCATTATAGCTGCATTCTTTGGAGAATACATCCATGTCTGAGTGGAATAGAGACATCTTTACTGAACCCGAGCCCAGCTGTGTGTGATTTGGTTCATAACATATAATTGTAACAGGATCTGTCTGGACCCTGTTAGCCTGGAGGAGAGCTTAAGGGCAGTTTAAACAGAATTAATCAAATGGTTGGAGCAAAGTGGCAGAGTACAGAGAACAGTTTCCCTGTGGGCTGGTCACAGACATGCTGTGAAGGCAAGACCTTGGTAGATGGCAGGAAGAAGAGGCCACAGGGCCCTGGGTGGGCCAGTGAGAACCAGAGGGTGGGCAGACTGCAGGGATTGGGATGAGGGTGGCTGCAGCACACCCCCATCAAACGTCTCCATCGCTTTCCCTTTCCTCGGTTTCCCATAATCCTAGTGATTTTTCTAGAGGCGTCCAGGCAGGCAGGAATGGGAATCTCTGGAAGCTCAGTCGTAAAGAATCCACCTGCCAAGACAGGAGACTCGAATCGATCCCTGGATCAGGAAAGTCCCCTGGAGAAGGGAATGGCACCCAACTCCAATCTTCTTGCCTGGAAAATTTCATGGACAGAGGAGGCTGGCAGGCTACAGTCCATGGGTTTGCAAGAGTCAGTCACGACTTAGTGACTAAACTACCACCACCACAGGCAGGAACATCTTCCTCTTAATCCTAAATTTCTCCTCTATCTTTTGTCAGTTAGTTCTTTCTTTCCTCACAGGGTCTAGCGTTAGGACCTCAAAGCCAAGAAGAAGTTCCCTTTTTCTCTGCCTTTCCCTATCACATTCTTTCCTGAGGGAATGAATACAGAAAGACTAGCCTAATTGAAGGGGGCAAAGGGCCAGAGAAATTATAATGGGGAGAAAATTTTGTTGACATTTCCAAAAATTATTATCCCATTGCGTAAGAATGCATAACCTAACCATATGCTGAAACTTATATTGGTCTCATCCCTTTGGGTGGGTTCAACCATGATTAACAAACCCTTGTATTATCTTCTTAAGTTCAAGAACCTCTCCAGGTATTTTTATAGCAAGAGTGGGCTAAGTGGGAGTGACCTGCTTCTTGTAGTCAAGATTCTGGCATCCAGATAGGAAAAATGAGGTAAGTAACTCCCCTTATAAACAGATTTTTCTCTATTGGCAACAGCAGAGTTTGCAGCAGAATAGGAAGTGACATGATCAAAATTATATTTGGGGAAGATTAATCTGGCAGCAACATATTAGGCTAGTCTGGAGGTGAGAGATCTAATAATAATATCTATGAATTATATAGTATCTAATGTGACCCTGTAGTAGACACTTGATGTAATCACTCCCATTTCATCCTCACACACTTTCAAGGCTATGCATGGCTTTCTGAATTGTGCAGATAAGGAAACTGAAGTCAAAGGAAGCTAGACATGTGCCCCAGAGTTTCACTTTACTTCACTGCCAACAGAGTGTCAGCCGCTCTGTCGTGTCCAGCTCTTTGCGACCCCATGGACTGTAGCCCACCAGGCTCCTCTGTCCATGGAATTGTCCAGGAAAGAGTACTGGAGTGGGTTGTCATGCCCTTCTCCCGGGGATCTTCCTGACCCAGGAATCAAACCCAAGCCTCCTGCATTGCAGGCAGATTCTTTACCATCTGAGCCACCAGGGAAGCCCTGCCCCAGGGTTTAACTGCAAATAAGTGCTAGAGTCAAGATCAAATTTAGATCCATGTGGCTTGGAAGCTCCCTTGTCTCTGTGTTCAAAGACGCTACATAGCATAGATGAGAAATGACAACAGCCAGAACTAGGGATACTGAGAAAGGCACAGTGGAGAGCACAGTGGGATGGAAGACCTGGGTCAGAGGAGTCCCACAGGCTCAGTGTCAACGTGAAGTCAGACTGAGCCGAGGCATCTCTGAGTCCATCTGCCTGGACCACTGACCGCAGACATTGCAACTGCGTTGGTCCTGGAGTCCAGAGACAGCGTCCCAAAGAGGCAGGCAGGCAAGGAGGAACAAATTCAATCGGGTTTTCCTGGTGGTGACTCTGTTCTCTGAACCGGCTTGCCTCCCACCCTCTTGGCCTCCCCTCCTATGATGCCCCTCAGCTCTGTGCCTAGACTGAGGCTGTGGTGGTGCCTGGAGCCTCCCACTCTGAGACTGTCTCCATTGTCGCGGGCACCTCCTCTCTTCCCAGGACACCCTCACTGAACCCTGCTTTGATCCTCTCAGTCACATTGAGATAATCTACTTCAGCTGCTTCCAGTGTCTCCAGCCAAGTGGCCCATAAGTGCTTCAGGAAAGGACTCGGATTTCCCAAGCAGATGAGAAAGGAGGTGAACAGTAGCTCTGGCTGACATTTTTGGAGGGATCCTGGAAGCACCCTGTCCACTAATTAATTTCAGTTGTGCCTGACTCTTTGTGACCCCCCACCATGGACTGTAGCCTGCCAAACTTTCCTCTGTCCATGGGATTTTCCAGGAAAGAATACTGGAGTGGGTCACCATTTTCTTCTCCAGAGACATTTGTGTATTATTATTCAAATAATCAGGGTTGGGTAGGGGTGCATGGCATAAACAGAAAGCAGGAAATCCTGGAAAAGATACTAGTTACTATTCCATAGTGATGGCAGTGCCCTGCTATAACCTGCTAACCACTGAGGAGGCCAGCCCTGAGGCACACACCCCTTTTGGTTTCCATCACTTAACCATCATAGCACCTCTCCCAGAGTAGACATCCAACGCAAGCTTTGAGATCATGATGTTGACAGGGCCACCCAAGAGACATCAGACTGCCTGGCAAGACTCTAGATTCATGGATGGGTTACGGGTCCCTGAGCAAGTCATTTAATGTCCTGGTGCCTCTATATCCTCATCAAAAGGACAGGAGAGGAGTGGGACTTACCCCAGTGGTTAAGTAAATTTAGTGAGTTATATGTAGAGGACTTAAAGCAATGTATTCTAAAAGTATTAGCTATTATTATTAAGCACCTGCTCCCATTAGGATCAACTACCTGGTCTCCACCACGGACTCCTGGGAGTGGTCTCAGGGACCTGTGGGTTACTAGATACGTGACTTTTATTAGGCTGAAACTGAAGCTCAATGATGTGAAGAAGCTCACAGTTCTCTGAACCGGCTTGCCTCCCACCCTCTTGGCCTCCCCTCCTATGATGCCCCTCAGCTCTGTGCCTAGACTGAGGCTGTGGTGGTGCCTGGAGCCTCCCACTCTGAGACTGTCTCCATTGTCGCGGGCACCTCCTCTCTTCCCAGGACACCCTCACTGAACCCTGCTTTGATCCTCTCAGTCACATTGAGATAATCTACTTCAGCTGCTTCCAGTGTCTCCAGCCAAGTGGCCCGTAAGTGCTTCAGGAAAGGACTCGGATTTCCCAAGCAGATGAGAAAGGAGGTGAACAGTAGCTCTGGCTGACATTTTTGGAGGGATCCTGGAAGCACCCTGTCCTGCACCCCTGCTGAATTTCCTGCCAGGAGCTCTTTGATCTACTTCTGAGAAAGTCACTGTCATTTGGTACAAGAAGTCCCATCCTCTCTCTGGTTTCCTACCTCTCCTTCACCAGTCATCGTCCTGCTCATCCCTACCAGCTCAGTGTCTTCTTGTCTTTGCTGAGGTCCCCTCTCAGGTCACTCATCCTAACCCTGAAAGCATTTTCTCCGTGGCTCACTTTTGTGCACTCTTGGGCCTCCCTCGCTCATGGTCCTCTGGTCTCATTCATCTGATATGAATACCCAGCGTGTGTGTGAGTTAGTCACTCAGTCGTGTCTGACTCCTTCTAATCCCTTGGACTGTAGCCCACCAGGCTCCTCTGTCCCTGGGATTCTCCAGGCAAGAGTACTGGAGTGGGGTGCCAGTCCCTTCTCCAGGGGATCCCAACCCTGGTATTGAACCCGGATCTCCCGCATTGCAGGTGGATTCTTTACCGACTGAGCCACCAGAGAAGCCCGAACACAAGGACCCATGCCAACTTGAGAGGCTTAACCCTGACCCCACTGACCTGTTTAGCCTGCATCTTAGTTCATTATTCCTTTTCTGTTTTGAACCTTTGGATCTCGAAGTAGTTATGTTTGCAGCAATAGCCTCCTCCTCTCCCACTGTCTCCCTAAACCCTTTTCTTCAACTGGTGTCCACCTCCTGGTGCTACCTCACAGTTCTCTCTCAAGAGTCATTAGAAAAACCCCAACCTCCAAACTAAATGACTGTTTCCTAACCCTTAATTCTCCAGACCTCTCAGAAGTATGTGTTTGCATTGGACACATACTCCTTCAAAACCTGCTCTTGGTTCCTGGTGCCTCACTTCTCTGGTTCTCCTGCCTCCCTGAAGGCTCTTCATCTCTGTTCTTAGTGGGCTTATTCCAAAGCCTGAGCCCTTTAGTGATCCCATGTCAGCAACTCTCCAATCTAGAGCTGCCTGCAGGATATTTCCACTTGGTATCTGATGACCAGATCCAACCCAGAAGTCTAAAATGCAGTGATTTGTCCCCTTGACCAATTGGCTTTCCCATTTTCCATCTGTATTTCTCTCAGTGGTACTGTGGTGTTTGAGGAACTCAGTTTGCAATCTGGAATTACCAAAAAGAGACATCCCTGGTGGCTCAGATAGTAAAGCATCTGTCTACAATGCGGGAGACCTGGGTTCAATTCCTGGATTTGGAAGATCCCCTGGAGAAGGAAATGGCAATCCACTCCAGTACTTTAGCCTGGAAAATCCCATGCACAGAGTGACTTCCAGGTCCCTCAGATGTCAGGGTTCATCCCCTAAGGGTGTCTTTCCATTTCCCCTGCTGTCACTGCCATCAAGGCCTCCACATTTTCCCCTGGATCATCACAAACTGACCTCTCCCTTTCTATTCTGCCCCCAGCCCTAGTCGGACTTAAACTCTGTCTTTGGTGGTTATGGAATGATTTCCAGAATTCAGGTCTCATTTCCCTAAGACTGGAGGACCATGATGGCATCACCTTCATTCACCAGTCCCAGCATGGGTCCATGTCCATTAAAAAAAAAAAAAAATTGTCATTAGCTGTGGCCCAAGACATGTCTTTACAGTAGTTGTATCCAGGGCAATGATTGTGACTGGTCTGTACCATCCCTTTTTCCCTGGTAGCAATGGTGCTAAGACATCAGTCACTTCTAGACTCACTCTGACCACCACCAATGATCTTTGCTTAGAGTCTTTAGACTCCTTAATCTCTCTTAGCACTATCTTGCTACTTGCTCTAAATGTCTTCTGCTATAGACTGTGGTCCTTTATTTAGTTATGAGGACTTTTTAAAGGCAGGAACTACATCAATTTTGCCAATACTGAATGGAGAATTGTGTGTGTTAAGAAAGGCGATAATCTCCAGGGCTAGCACACTAACATTTAAACATTTATGCTCACATTATTTCCCCAGTTATCCCAAAGTACTCTATGCAAAATGACAATATCTCACATTTTTCTAATGTTCCTTTTTGTGTGTGTACAATAGGAAAAAATTAGTTTCCACAGACCAAAGGAAAAAAACATACAAGTTGGAAAGACCTTAGTTTTGCTACCATTTGCTTAAAAAAAGACCGATTAAAGACAAATGTGCCCATGAGTCCACAGGAGGTGATTAAGCAGTCACGCTCCTCGCCCTCGGGGAGGTCATTACCTTGAAGAATGAAGCAGCCACTGCAGTTCCTATTAATGGTGCATTTTGACTATATCTGTTTTCGAAATCCCTTCCCTTAAGGATGGGGCACGTCCCCCAAGGCCACCAAGCTCTGCACAGCCCACCCAGCCTCAGTGAAGGTTATGACCTGTAGGCTGCCCTGAGAGCCTGATGCCACCTTGCACTTGACCTCACAGTGGTCAACAATGAGGCCCTTGCACTTGACCTCACAGTGGTCAACAATGAGGCTCGGTCTGTAGGGATCAAACATATACAGAGGGTAAAAACACAGGTGTTGAAGACTTCAAAGGAAATGGCAGACCCCAGGCAAAGAGCCTGGCAAGTACCATTCACTTGAGATGATTTAGAAGACTCAGAACTATCAGCAGACCAGAGGCAGTGTGGCTGGAAGCAATCTCTGCTCTGATACTTGGTAGCTGAGGGACTTTGGGGAAAGCATTTGTCCTCGAGTCTCAGTTTCCTCATCTGAAAAACATCCACCTTGCAGGGCTGCTGAGGGATGAATTAATGTCGAATAGGATTTCAGTGTGTATTTTGTGCCCAACACAATTCTAAGCATCTATAGGCATTAAGTCATTTAATTCTCTCAACAAACCCCTGAAACAAGAAGTATTATGATCCCCATTCTACACTGGAAGGAAATCAGGAACAGAAGAGTAAGCAAATTGCCTAAGGTCACCCAGATGATAACTGATGACTATACCCAAAGCCACTAGCACAGAGGAGCAGCTGCTGTAAAAGGCTCGAGTCAGTACAGGAGACCCGCTTGGAGGGGGTACAGAGCAGGGACATGTGTGACACTGCCACCGTCTCGGAACAGAGAGGGCATTCGGCAAATATCACCCTCTGATGTGTCAAAATCAAATCTGACTGTTTTTCTCCCCTTCCTCTTAATGTGATTGTGTAAGTGTGTGCATGTGTGTGTGCACTTGTGTGTGTGTGTCAGGAATGAGGAGGCTCAGGAATGGGGTGACACCCTCAGTGTATCTTGGGCCCCTCCACAGCCACTGCCCTGAAACCTCTGCCTTCAGACAAGCACAGGAGACAGGAGCCTTAGGGAGAAGCTTGCTTCATCCCTGACTCCCTCTTCTGGCTACTGGTCCATCTCTTCTCCTCCAGACTAGCTCCTATTTGATCTGTTTATACTTTGGGAATTCAGGTTAGGTCTTGTTGGGGAGGAAAGAGTTCTGCCGCTTTATAAAAACTTTAAAAATCATTAATGAACACATATTCCTCATGTAAGGATCATTTACACCAACCAAGTTTTTTAAAAAAGTTGGAGCCAGGAGTTGGAAGTTACGAGTTTTTGGGAAAGAGCTAAACTTAGTAATGAAATAGACATCTCTGTCCATCTTGGAAATGAAGTGCCTGTTATTTGCATGTGTGTTCAGACACAAAGTCATGTCCAACTTTTTGCAGCCCCATGGACTTAGGAACTAAGATTCAAAGTTGCCTTGATGAGGCCCTGGCTCCCAGGGGGTTTTCAGATAGGGGGAAGATAAATACATGGAGAGGAGGTGAGGCAGGGATGAAACAGGTGCTGGGAAGACCAAGAGTAGGGTGCTGAAGCCTCCCGAAGTGAAAATGCTAGAACACCTGGTCTGATCAGTTGCTTCCCCAGCAGCCTTGCTAGGAATGATCCTGCAACTGACTTCACTCACCCTAAGACTCTAGAAGGTCTCTACTCAAGCTTTCCTAGGACTGATCCAATCCATGACTCTGCCTCTCTAGGACCCACGCAAGGAATTGAAAGCCTCGTATCGGCCTGTAATCTGCATTTTTCACCATCAATGTACTGGGATTTGTACTGGGTTCATTGCTATAGATAAACACAGCCTCAGACACAGTAATAAATAGTCACAGAGGTTTCCCTTCTGGCCAGGGCAACTCTGAGGGGCAGGGGAAGGTGATGAGCTGAAGAGGAAAGGCAGTTTCCTCACTGAAGGGACCAGGGGTGGAGGGTGCAGAGCCTACTGCCTTCTTCATTTTCTTTTCTTAAGGTGGAGCCCCCCACAGTGGGATTAGGGCTCTTCTAAGAGGAAGAAGCGTCCAAAGCCCACTCTCTCTGCCATGTGAGGGCACAGCACAAAGGATGTTGTCTGCAAACCAGAAGTGCCATCACCAAGCCTGAATCTGCTGGCACTTTGACCTTGGACTTCCCAGAACTGTGAGGAATGGCTGTTGTTTAAGCCAGCAGTGGTGGGCAGGATAGTTTTGGTTTTGCCCTCTGCTGCTTATCTCTTGCTGTGCAGGCTGGTTCCTAACAAGCCTCAGGCCAGTACCAGTCTGTGCCTCAGGGGTTGGGGCTGCTGGTTTAAGCCATCCCACCTGTGGTGTTTTGCTACAGAAGCCCATGGGGAGGGTAGGAAATTTGCTGCAGATAAGAACTAGGATCTGATGCAGAAGGAGCTTGGAAACATGGGGAGTCTTTGTACCCTGTGTCTTCTGGCCTATTTTAATACCCTATCAAAGGTCTCCTTCCCACACCAGCATGCCAGAATCAGTCAGCCCCAACTTTGCTAGGCCTTGAGGGCTGGGTTGGACAGTCCTGTCTGACTCTTTTGCTACCCCATGAACTGTAGCCCATCAGGCTTCTCTGCCCATGGGATTCTTCAGGCAAGAATACTGGAGTGGCTTGCCATGCCCTCCTCCAGGGGATCTTTCCAACCCAGGGATCAAACCAGAGTCTCTTGCATCTCTTGCATTGGCAGGCAGGTTCTTTACCGCTAGCACTTCCTGGGAAGCCCCTTGAAGGCTGAGCTCCTTTGAAAAAGGCTTTGATTTGTAAACCTAGGAGGCTGAAAACTTGAGTCCTTCTGAGAACAGGTCAGAATGGAATTCCCTCTGGAGACAGTGTGGGGTTCGGCTTGGACACACAGACACACAAGGAAGAGAAGACAGCCAGATGGTTTAAGCCATCCCACCTGTGGTGTTTTGCTACAGAAGCCCATGGGGAGGGTAGGAAATTTGCTGCAGATAAGAACTAGGATCTGATGCAGAAGGAGCTTGGAAACATGGGGAGTCTTTGTACCCTGTGTCTTCTGGCCTATTTTAATACCCTATCAAAGGTCTCCTTCCCACACCAGCATGCCAGAATCAGTCAGCCCCAACTTTGCTAGGCCTTGAGGGCTGGGTGTCATGTGTTGGTTGGACAGTCCTGTCTGACTCTTTTGCTACCCCATGAACTGTAGCCCATCAGGCTTCTCTGCCCATGGGATTCTTCAGGCAAGAATACTGGAGTGGCTTGCCATGCCCTCCTCCAGGGGATCTTTCCAACCCAGGGATCAAACCAGAGTCTCTTGCATCTCTTGCATTGGCAGGCAGGTTCTTTACCGCTAGCACTTCCTGGGAAGCCCCTTGAAAGCTGAGCTCCTTTGAAAAAGGCTTTGATTTGTAAACCTAGGAGGCTGAAAACTTGAGTCCTTCTGAGAACAGGTCAGAATGGAATTCCCTCTGGAGACAGTGTGGGGTTCGGCTTGGACACACAGACACACAAGGAAGAGAAACAGCCAGCGAGTTAGATAGAAGAGAGAGAGGAAATATCTCAGGACTCCCACTGGGGGCTGTCCTCCTCCCCTCCCACCCCCACTCACAACCAGAGCACTTCATTTCCAACGAAATATGAATCAAGAAAGAGTGTTGGTCACACGCGGTAATGAAAATCCATGATTCAACTGTGCGTTCATAATTATTTCATAAATAAATGGCTTTTGGAGAACTGCATCTGTCTCTGGCCACAGAGCATCTGTCTTTCACTAATGTATGCTGGCCTGCACAGAGCCGGCCCACGAGCCCCACTCACGGCCTCCTCTCCTCCTCTCCATCACTGTCCACCCAGAGGTTCTTGTGGTTTAGAAAGAGCTGCAGCCCCACACTCCTCCTTGAGGCTGATGGCTCGTCAATAACATTAGCCGGCATTACGGGCCACATCGGGGTAGAGCAGAATCAATACAGCCAAGTAAAAAGTCTGATCAGTTGACGTGGCCATCCTCAGCAGGCCTCGCATTACAAGAAATGAGTTTTCTTAAGGAATCAGCGTCAGGATTGCTTAGGTGTCCCATACCCAGATGTCCTAAGATTTATAGCTTTGCGTTAAGCAGGATTGGTGGGGAAAGTGAAATGGTAACTGGGGTTAACGGCAAAATAAATGGAGGTGGGGTGCCTGGCCACTCCACTGATGGGGAGGGAGGCATGTGGCTGGAGGAGCCTTTGGGGGACCGTGCTCCCCACAAGCCAGCCAATCCTGCCGTTCATACTGCTGTTCTTTTCCCAGGGGTGACTCCTGCTGAGTGACAGGAGGTCACTTCCCCTACGAGGGGCTGCTTAGCACTCAGGCCCTGCTGCGGCCACCCCTCTTCCTCTCCTTTCACCTGAGTCACCCGCATGCCTCTAGAGCAGACAGGAAGATGCAATAGATCTGTTACTCTTATGAACTCAGACGCTCATCTTTGTCCATTTGTCTGGTCAGTGGTAAAGAACCTGCCTGAAATGCAGGAGACCTGGGTTCGATCCCTGGGTCGGGAAGATCCCCTGGGAAAGGGAATGACAACCCACTCCAGTGTTTTGCCTGGAGAATTCCATGGACAGAGGGCTACAGTTTGGTAGGCTACAGTTCATGGGGTTGCAAAGAGTCAGACATGACAGCAACTAACACTTTCCTCTTCTGGTGATCAGAGGGAAGCCACGTTCAGTCACCTGATATGAAAGTGTCAGCAGGAGCCTTTACTGGGCTCAGTTATTTTTGAGACAACCTACCAGAGGCAGCTTTCTTCACAGATTTGCCATCTTCCTCTTAAAGGGACAGCCCCGTGATACAAAGCCGGGGGAGAATTCCAGTAGCCCCAGGAGAGCACTCACCCATTTAACCTCACCTCTGATGGGCTCACACAAGCCGGTATTCATTTTGGCTGCGCTGGCCCTTTGTTGCCGCATGCAGGCTGCTCTCGAGCTGTGCTCAGGCTTCTCCCTGCAGTGGCTCCTCTTGTTGCAGAGCGCAGCCTCCAGAGCGCTGGGCTCGGTAACTGTGGCACGTGGGCCTCGTTGCTCCATGGCATCTGGAATCTTCCCGGACCAGGGATTGAAGCCACGTCCACTTCATTGGTAGGTAGATTCCCAACCACGAGACCACCAAGGAAGTCCCACACAAGCCTTCTGACCTCAAGTTCACAACCATAGACCAAGGGTGAGGGAAAGTGCTGCTAAGTCACCCCAATCATGTCCAACTCTGTGTAACCCCATAGACGGGGGCCCACTGTCTCTGGGATTCTCCAGGCAGGAACACTGGAGTGGGTTGCCATTTCCTTCTCCAATGCATGAAAGTGAAAAGTGAAAATGAAGTTGCTCAGGCATTCCCGACTCTTAGCGACCCCATGGACTGCAGCCCACCAGGCTCCTCCGTCAATGGGATTGTCCAGGCAAGAGTGCTGGAGTGGGGTGCCAAGAATAAGAAATGGTCTCTTCCCCAAATTGCTGGTGGAATAAAGAAAGGACACAGGCAAGGGCCAAAAATGGCTACTATATCAGGCGGGCTGAGAAACACTCTCTTTCATTCATTCTTATAGACAACAAATACATTGAGGACCTACTGTGTGCTGGCATTCTTCAAGGTGCTGCAGTAGAGCAGTGACTGAGAGAGACAAGGTCCCTGTCCTGGGGAGCTCACACTTTTGAGGAGATTGTCCAGGCAAGAGTGCGGAGTGGGGTGCCAAGAATAAGAAATGGTCTCTTCCCCAAATTGCTGGTGGAATAAAGAAAGGACACAGGCAAGGGCCAAAAATGGCTACTATATCAGGCGGGCTGAGAAACACTCTCTTTCATTCATTCTTATAGACAACAAATACATTGAGGACCTACTGTGTGCTGGCATTCTTCAAGGTGCTGCAGTAGAGCAGTGACTGAGAGAGACAAGGTCCCTGTCCTGGGGAGCTCACACTTTTGAGGGGGTCAGCAAACAATGAACAATTTTACAGGTGAACATAGTTCCAGGAAAATTCTATGAAGAAAAATAAGGCAGGTGATGGAGAGGGCAGTGGAGATGAAAGGGGAGCTGCTGCTATAAATGAGGATGGTCAGTGAAGGCCTCGTTGAGGAGGCACATTTGAGTAAAACTGTAAAACAAGGCCGGGCTGAGAAGACAAACTGCAAAAGTCTTGAGCAGGCCAGGCGTGTCCTGGGGGAGTTAAGGAGGAGCTAGGAGGTAAATGTGAGGAAGGAGAGAATGGCAGGAGATGGTACTGGGGAGGGAGCCAGGGGCCAGAGTCCATAGGGTCTTCTGGGCAAGAGGGACTATGGATTCTCTCTTGACTATATTGGGTTGGCCAAAAAGTTCCTTGGAAAAACTTCAATGAACTTATTGGCTAACCCAATAGTAGGAAGCCATTAGAGAGTTTTGAGAAGGAAGTTGACATCACATGTTTTCACTTTACCAGGATCCTTCTGGCTGTTTCATGAAAATAGTTTGGGACAAACTGGGTAAGAGATGATGAACTCAGCAGTGGAGAGAGTGATAAGAAGTATTAGGATTATTTGTGGAATGGTGAAATCAAGAGATGACTTGGGGACATATTGAGTCTGAGATGCCTATTAGTGTGTGACAGAAAGAAGTCAAGGGTGAGGCCAGGGTTTTTTGCCTGAGGGAATAAGCAAATACTGGGTTCTTGATCACAATAAACTGTGGAAAATTCTGAGAGAGATGGGAATACCAGACCACCTGACCTGCCCCTTGAGAAATCTGTATGCAGGTCAGGAAAAAACAGTTAGAACTGAACATGGAACAACAGACTGGTTCCAAATCTGGAAAGGAGTACATCAAGACTGTATATTGTCACCTTGCTTATTTAAATTATATGAAGAGTACATCATGAGAAACACTGGACTGGAAGAAACACAAGCTGGAATCAAGATTGCCAGGAGAAATATCAATACCCTCAGATATGCAGATGACACCACCCTTACGGCAGAAAGTGAAGAGGAACTAAAAAGCCTCTTGATGAAAGTGAAAGAGGAGAATGAGAAAGTTGACTTAAAGCTCAACATTCAGAAAACAAAGATCATGGCATCCGGTCCCATCACTTCATGGGAAACAGTAGAAACAGTGTCAGATTTTATTTTTGGGGCTCCAAAATCCCTGTAGATGGTGACTGCAGCCATGAAATTAAAAGACACTTAGCCTTTGGAAGAAAAGTTATGACCAACCTAGATAGTATATTGAAAAGCAGAGACATTACTTTGCCGACTAAGGTCTGTCTAGTCAAGGCTATGGTTTTTCCTGTGGTCATGTATGGATGTATGCCTCTTGAGAAATCTGTATGCAGGTCAGGAAGCAACAGTTAGAATGGGACATGGTACAACAGACTGGTTCCAAATAGGAAAAGGAGTACATCAAGGCTGTATTTTGTCACCCTGCTTATTTGACTTATATGCAGAGTGCATCATGAGAAACGCTGGGCTGGAAGAAACACAAGCAGAATCAAGATTGCTGGGAGAAATATCAATAACCTCAGATGTGCAGATGACACCATCCTTATGGCAGAAAGTGAAGAGGAGCTAAAAAGCCTCTTGATGAAAGTGAAAGAAGAGAGTGAAAAAATTGGCTTAAAGCTCAACATTCAGAAAACGAAGATCATGGCATCCGGTCCCATCACTTCATGGGAAATCGATGGGGAAACAGTGGAAACAGTGTCAGATTTTATTTTTTGGGTTCCAAAATCACTGCAGATGGTGACTACAGCCATGAAATTAGAAGACACTTACTTTTTGGAAGAAAAGTTATGACCAACCTAGATAGTATATTGAAAAGCAGAGACATTACTTTGCCGACTAAGGTCTGTCTAGTCAAGGCTATGGTTTTTCCTGTGGTCATGTGTGGATGTGAGAGTTGGACTGTGAAGAAGGCTGAGCGCCGAAGAATTGATGCTTTTGAACTGTGGTGTTGGAGAAGATTCTTGAGAGTCCCTTGGACTGCAAGGAGATCCAACCAGTCCATTCTGAAGGAGATCAGCCCTGGGATTTCTTTGGAAGGAATGATGCTGAAGCTGAAACTCCAGTCCTTTGGCCACCTCATGCAAAGAGTTGACTCATTGGAAAAGACTCTGATGCTGGGTGGGATTGGGGGCAAGAGGAGAAGGGGACGACAGACGATGAGATGGTTGGATGGCATCATGGACTTGATGGACATGAGTTTGAGTGAACTCCGAGAGATGGTAATGAACAGGGAGGCCTGGCGTGCTGCGATTCATGAGGTTGCAAAGAGTTGGATACGACTGAGCGACTGAACTGAACTCTGCATAGAAGTTAAAAAAGCTGGGTGACAATATACACCCTTGATGTACTCCTTTCCTGATTTGGAAACAGTCTGTTGTTCCATGTCCAGTTCTAACTGTTGCTTCCTGACCTGCATACAGATTTCTCAAGAGGCATATTAAGTGGTTTGGTATTTTCATCTCTTTCAGAATATTCCACAGTTTATTGTGATCCACACAGTCAAAGGCTTTGGCATAGTTAATAAAGCAGAAATAGATGGTTTCTGGAACTCTCTTGCTTTTTGATGATCCAGCAGATGTCAGCAATTTGATCTCTGGTTCCTCTACCTTTTCTAACAACATAATCTTTTAGAATTTGAAATAGCTCAGCTGGAATTCCATCCCTTCCAGTAGCTTTGTTCGTACTGATGCTTTCTAAAGTCTGCTTGACTTCATAGTCCAGGATGTCTGGCTCTAGGTGAGCACACCATCAGTGTTATCTGGGTCATGAAGATGTTTTTTGTATTTGTGTATTCTTGCCACCTCTTCTTAACATCTTCTGCTTCTGTTAGGTCCAGACCATTTCTGTCCTTTATTGTGCCCATCTGTGCATGAAATGTTCCCTTGGTATCTCTCATTTTCTTAAGAGAGCTCTAGTCTTTCCCATTCTATTGTTTTCTTCTATTTCTCTGCATTTATCACTGAGGAAGTCTCTCTTGTCTCCTTGCTGTTGTTCAAACTCTGCATTCAGATGGGCATGTCTTTCCTTTTCCCCTTTGCCTTTCAGGTCTCTTCTTTCCTCAGCTATTTGTAAGGCCTCCTCAGACAACCAATTGCCTTTTTCCATTTCCTTTTCTTGGGGATGATTTTGATCACCACCTCCTGCACAATGTCACAAACCTCCGTCCATAGTTCTTCAGGCACTCTGTCTATCAGATCTAACCCCTTGCATCTATCTGTCACTTTCAGTGTATAATTGTAAGGGATTTGATTTAGGTCCTATCCGAACCGTCTAGTGGTTTTCCCTACTTTTCTCAAGTTAAGTCTAAGTTTTCCATAAGGAGTTCATGATCTGAGCCACAGTTATCTCCAGGTCTTGTTTTTGCTGACTGTATAGTTTCTACATCTTCAACTGCAGAGAATAGAATCAGTCTGATCTTGGTATCGACCATCTGGTGACGTCTGTGTGTAGAGTCATTCCTTTTGTTGGAAAAGAGTGTTTCTATGACCAGGGTGTTCTCTTGACAAGCCTCCCTTAGCCTTGGCTCTGCTTCACTTTGTACTCCAAGGCCAAACTTGCCTGTTATTCCAGGTATCTCTTGACTTCCTACATTTGCATTCCAGTTCCCTATGATGAAATGGACACCTTTTTTTTTTTTTGGTGTTAGTTCTAGAAGATCTTGTAGATCTTCATAGAACTGTTCAACTTCAGCTTCTTAGACATTAGTGGTTGGGGCATAGACTTGGATTACTGTGACGGTAATTATGGTTTGCCTTGGAAGCGAACAGAGATCATTCTTTCATCCTTGAGACTGCACCCAAGAACTGCATTTTGGACTCTTTTGTTGACTATGAGGGCTACTCCATTTCTTCTAAGGGATTCTTGCCCACAGTAGTAGATATAATGGTCATCTGAGTTAAATTCAACCATTCCGGCCCATTTTAGTTCACTGATTCCTAAAATGTTGGTGTTCACTCTTGTCACGTCTGTTTGACCAGTTCCAATTTTCCTTGATTCCGGGACCACACATCCCAGGTTCCTGTGCAATACTGCTCTTTGCAGCACTGGACTTCGCTTCCCTCACCAGTCTCACGTACAGCTGGGTGCTGTTTTCACTTTGGCTCTGCCTCTTCCTTCTTTCTGGAGCTATTCTCCACTCTTCTCCAGCAGCATATTGGGCTCCTACTGACCCGAGAGTTCCTCTTTCTGTATCCTATCTTTTTGCCTTTTCATACTGTTCATGGGGTTCTCAAAGCAAGAATACTGAAGTGGTTTGCTACTCCCTTCTCCAGTGGACCACGTTTTGTCAGAACTCTCCACCATGACCCGTCCGTCCTGGGTGGCCCTACACGGCATGGCTCATAGTTTCACTGAGTTAGACAAGGCTGTGGTCCGTGTGATCAAACTGGTTAGTTTTCTGTGATTGTGGTGTTCATTCTGTCTGCCTTCTGATGGAGAAGGATAAGAGCCTTGTGGAAGCTTCCTGATGGGAGGAACTGACTGTGGGGGAGTAGGGGTCTTGCTCTGATAGGTAAGGCCATGCTCAGCAAATCTTTAATCCAACTTTTTGTTGATGGGTGGGGCTGGGTTCCCTCCCTGTAGGCCAGACTATGGCAGCCTTAGTGGCGGTAATGGCAACCTCCTTCAAAAGGACTTATGCCAGCATGCCGCAGCTCCCAGGACTTTTGTATTCAGTGCCCCTGACTCCATGGCAGGCCTCTGTGGACCCATGCATCTGCTGGAGACCCCTGGACACTCACAGACAAGTCTAGCTCAGGCTATTGTGGGGTCACTGCTCCTTTCTCCTGGGTCCTGGTGTACCCAAGGTTTTGTTTGTGCCCTGTGAGAGTCTGTCTCCCCAGTCCTGTGGAAGTTCTATGATGAAACCCCACTGGTCTTCAAAGTCAAATTCCCTGGGAGTTCTCAGTGCCTTTGCTGGATCCCCAGGTGGGAGGTCTGCTGTGGGCGCTAGAACTCTCACGACAGTTCGAGGACTTCCTCGGTACAGTCGCTCTCCAGCGTGTGGGTCGTCTACTCAGAGGCCTCACGGTGGGGCTAATGGCAACCTCCTCCAGGAGGACTTATGCCACACTTTCAGCGCTGCAGGAAGTCTATTCTTATTTCCATATTCATTTTCTCATTTGAGTGGGATTTGTGGTAGAAGATGTAAATACGGCAGCCCTTTGTTTTGATCTGGCAGTACAGAGTAAAACTCAAGTGGATTTTGAAATCAGGAAAGATGAATAAAGTCCAAAGTGAAAGTGAAAGTGACTCAGTCATGTCTGACTCTTTGTGACCCCGTGGATTATACAGTCCATGGAATTCTCCAGGCCAGTACATTGGAGTGGATAGCCTTTCCTTCACCAGGGGATCTTCCCAACCTAGGGCTCAAACCCACGTCTCCCACATTGGAGGCAGGTTCTTTGCCAGCTGAGCCACAAGGGAAGCCCAAGGATACTGGAATGGGTAGCCTATTCCTTCTCCAGTGAGTCTTCCTGACCCAGGAATCAAAATGGGGTTTCCTACATTGCAGGTGGATTCTTTACCAACCAAGCTATCAGGGAAGCCCTAACAACATTCAAGGAAACTCAAAAATGCAGACTCTTCTAGATCATTCAGCTTATTGAGGATAGAGAAACAGTGTGAAACCGGAACTCACCAAAGCTGTCCGATCTCCAGTGCGCCTTCCACCCAGAGCTCTCCTGCCCCTGTGGTCAGAGGGGTTATGGCCCGAGGAAAAGGAGACCCAGCAAAAAGCCAGGTGGTCAGTCCTTGATGTTCTGAGCCACTGAATAGGGGTCCCCCAGTTAGAGGGTGACCCCAGCTGCAGTGGCTGTCCTTCCCCACCCAGCCTCAGCCAGCATGGAGAAGGCACCCAGGAGCAGAGGGGTCAGACCTGGTGTCTTCCATCTCGACAGCCTCAAGGGCTGTCCTGGGGTCAGGAGTGTTGCCTCCAAGCATCTGCTTCTCCATCTTGGATCTGGAGGCCTTCCAGAACTGAGGGGCTCCTGGGAATTTCCCATCACCACACTCTGCACCCACCATTGGAAATCTCCCTCTTTCTGTTCTTCAAGTGGGTTTGGCAAATCCCCTTGACCTTCCTTGGGAAAACCTATGGTTCATATGAGTCCAAACCCCAGATGTCTGCTCATTGTAAGGTTTCCAATACCTTCTGGTCTGCTTCTGATACCTGCACAGGTGCCCCCTGAGGGAGGCTCTTGTCTGTTGGTATCATGTAGGTATGTCCAGGGGAGATGGGGGCTCCAGGGTGATGGATGACAAGCCAAATAACTTGCCTAGAATTTCTGACTTTCACCACAATCTGCAATTTTGATCAGTCCAGAGTCACCAATGCAGAGATTCCAGGCATAGACTCCATACATGGACAAATGTGTCTTTTGATAAAGGTGGCATTTCAAATAAGTAGGGAACACTGACTACAAGATTTTGGACTTGTGTTGGCTAGCCATAGGGAAAAACGTTACCTAAAGACTAACTTCCCTTTCCATGTCAAACCTCCAATAGATTCCAGCTGGTTGGATTAGCTGGAAGAAAAGAAGACTGAAAATTGCAGGAGGAGATATAGGAAGATGTCTTTGTATTCACGAGGAGAAGAGGATGTTAGGAAATAGACAGAAGCAACAACGTGTCTCAGAGACTTAAGACCACAGAGAGTTATTTTGCTCTCAGGCCCTACAAGCAACGTAGGTCAGAAGGTCTCTGGCTCGACCCAGACACTCAGGGACTCAGGCTGACTGGGACCCTCTCATCTGGGATAACACAGCTGGGAAGACACACTGGAGAGCCACACACTGGCCCTTCTATATTTTGGCCCAGAAGCACCGTGTGTCGCACCTGCGCAAAGCCTGTTGGTCAGAACCGATCACACGACCCAGTACTGGCGTGGGGCAGTGTGGGAAGCAGGTTGAAGCTTTATGGACGCCACTGTTCCCGCCACAAACTCTATCCTAGTACATTAAAACATCAGGTGAAGTGGATGATTTTGATGGATGTATAAATTAGCAGGATTGATCCAAGAAAAAAGACATTGCAAGAGATGCGCAAGAAGAAATGGAAGAAAGATTCTAAGAGTTGCCTTCAAGAACTGAGGCCCATCCCAGGTGATTTAGTGGCAGCACAGTGAATGTTTCCTGGGGGTAAGATGCTCCCAGAATCCACTGGGGGCTGTGCACCCTATGTGGAGTCAATAGAAGGAAGCCAGGAAGCAAGGGGCAGGAAGCGCCGCCGCAGGGCATTAGGGGAAGACGTTACTCCCAGTCCAGCGGGGGTGCGCTCAGAGCCCTGCCGCTTCCGGAAGTGCAAGCTGTTTACCTGGCATTATCCTGTCCTGGTGAATTTCATGTGTTAACTGGACCACAGTGTCCAGATATTTGGTTAAGATTGTTGTTGCTGTTCAGTCACTAAGTTGTATCCGAATCTCCAGCTCACCAGGCTCCCCTGTCCATGGCACTGTTGAGCTCTGGCCCAGGCGGGTGCAGCCTGTGGGGTGTGGTGTGCTGCTGCCTCACGCCCCCAGCTCCTGCTCTGGGCACTGTCTGCTCAGACACCCACCCAGGCCTCTCTTGCTCAGCTGCTCAGCCATGTTTGATTTTGTGACCCTATGGACTGCAGCATGCCAGGCTTCCCTGTCCATCACCATTTCCTGGAGTTTGCTCAAACTCAGGTCCACTGAGTCAATGAAGCCATCCAGCCATCGCATCCTCTGTTGCCCTCTTCTCCTGCCTTCAACCTTTCCCAGCATGGTCGTCTTTTCCAATGAGTCACCTCTTTGCATCAGGTGGCCAAAGGGTTGGAGCTTGGTCAAGTATTATTCTATTTTTTTTGGCCATGCCACACAGCATACTGGATCTTCGTTCCCCAACCAGGTAGAAGTTCAGAGTCCTAACCGCTGGACTGCCAGCGAATTTCTGTTAAATATTATTCTCAATGTCTTCATGAAGGTATTTTGGGATGTGATTAGCCATTAAACCTGTGAACTTGACATGGAAGGGCCTCACCCACTCATCTGAAGCCACGGTGAGAACGAAGACTGACCTCCTCTGAGCAAGAAGGAGTTCTGCCAGCAGCTGACCTCTGGGGCCTGGACCGGAGCTCTTCCCTGGGTCTCAGCTGCCAGCCCGCCTGGCAAGATTTAGATTTGCACCTTCACAGCTGTGTGAGCCGATTCCTCTAAATAAACCTCTCCATATACATACACATCCTCTTGATTCTGTCTTTCTGGAAAATACTGACCAGTGTACCTCCCAACAGACCATGGGCAACCAGGCAGAGGTGGTTCCTCACTGGGAAACTAGGGTGCTGTTACAGACTGGGGGAGTGTGCTCGGCAGTCAAGGAAGGTCTAAAGAGAGCGAAGAGACAGACAGATGCCTGTGGAGCATTAGATGTGGGAGCCCTGTCGGGGGTGTGGCCAGCTTGCAGTTTATTGTATGAAGCTATCGGAATCACAGAAAGCATGAGATGCTATTTATAAATATTTATAAATGTGTATTTGCTGTTGTTCAGCTGGTAAGTTGTGTCCAACTGTTTACGACCCCATGGACTGCAGCATGCTAGGATTCTCTGTCCTTCACCATCTCCTGGGAAACTAGGGAGCTGTTACATGCAGGGGGAGTGTGCTCAAACTCATGTCTACTGAGCCAATGGTTGCATCCAACCATCTCATCCTCTGTTGCTCTCTTCTCCTCCCGCTCAGTCTTTCTCAGCATCAGGGTCTTTTCCAATGAGTCGCCTCTTCTCATGAGGTGGCCAAAGTATTACAGCTTCAGCTTCAACATCAGTCCTTCCAATGAATATTCAGAGTTGATTTCCTTTAGGATTGACTTGATGTCCTGGCTGGTTTTTTTTAATATACCCTATAAATCTGTAGATATACATATGCATATATATTTAGAAATCATTTATTTATTTGGCTGCACTGGGTCTTCGCTGCGGCACGTGGGATTTTTGTTGTGCGCGGGCTCTATTTGAGGTCTGTTGGTTCAATAGTTGCAGCATGCTGGCTTAGTTGCCCCCGGGCATGTGACCCCACCAGCGATCAAACCTGTGTCCCCTGCACTGCAACGTGGATTCTTAACCACTGAACCACCAGAGGAGTCCCTCTAAATGTCCATATTTAAAATTAGGAGTCTTTCTGTCAATCTTCAGACATGGATAAGATTCAAAGTCTTTAGCGATGAGGCACCTTGTCAGGGGCTTTCATCTCAGCACCACTGAAGCTTCATCTTCACGCTGGGGGCGATGGCCTTGAGGCTGTCACAGCTGTGCCTGACTGGGCAGGAGCAGAGCCCACCTGGGTTCTCCCGAAGGTACAAAAGGACAAGATGTTCCCTTGGAGGAGAGGGGAGGGCTCCAGGTGCTGGTGAATCCAGAGCCATTTGGCTGCCCATGGGAGCAAGTTCCACAGAGGGAAGTTTTGAAAGATAAGAGATTCATTTAGAGCCTTACAAGGGCCTGGGGACATCTGCCTCTTTCAGTAGAGCATAGGAGAAGACACTGTCCCCAGACAGCTCACCCCTGGAGCTGAGAAAACTGAGACTGCCCGGCTGGCGCTGGTCTGCTCTTTTCATCAAAGGGGCTGGGCTCACTGGAGTAGTAAATGGCAACTCGCTCCAGCATTCTTGCCTGGAGAATCCCATGGACAGAGGAGCCTGGTGGCTTACAGTCCATGGGGTCATGACACCACGGAGCATGCATGCGCCCTGAACCTGGGCTCATTCTCACTTTCCATCTCCCTACTCTCAGGACACCATGACCTCTGTACTGCGTCCTGAAGACAGGTGGAAGCTAGGACCAGTGTACCCAAAACAAGTTTGTGTTCAGCTGGGATGACTGAAAAGGAGGAATGCAGAGAAGGGAAGGGAAGGTTGACCGTGATGATGAATTCCGAATTTGTGTGCAAATTCCACCATCGGCTAGCAATCTATGAGTCAAGAGCTCCTAGCATGCTCCAAATAGATGCTGGGTAAACACTGCCACTTTTTGTTTGCCTTGAGAGTTAGCTGTCTGCAAGCATGTTAGGAAACCGTGGCAAAGAGCATTCCAAACGCATGTGGTGCCTTTGAGTTTATTTATTTGTCTCAATTTATTCCAGCCATGTTTGAGCATGGCGTGATTATGCATCTCACACTGACTGAAGATCGCGGCCTGTGTGATGGGTAGGGCAGGAGGAGGGGAAGGGTTTCCTAGCTTCATCTAATTTAAAGCACCTTTGGCTGAGTGGTGCAGTGAAGAGGATACGGCTGAAACAAATAAAAGTCAGACAGGATCAAAGTGCAGGCACAAATCTATTCCTTCTGGAAGCAGCTCCTCTCTCTCCTGGCCCCCTCTCGCCCCCTGGCCCTCTCTCTCATGTCATCTCCTCTCTCCCTGGCCCTGCCTTTTTTTTTTTTTTTCCTTATTCGAGTTGCAGTGATTCTTTTGTGGCAGAGCTCCAGAATGACCTCCTCTCCTCCAAGCGTGGCCGCGGCTTCATCTCTGATTGATGGGCGAAATCACAGGCACCTCTGGCTTGAAGGAGGGCTGAGAGCCTCCTGACTGCGTGGTGGACACGTGAAGTAGGGCAGTCATCAGCGCTCCTTCTGAGCAGTTCAGAGACAGAAACGCTGGGAGAAGCTCGGTTGAAGCGCAGAGCCTGGCGATTCCCTGAGCTGAGCACACGCCCTCTGGCCTGCGCCCCTCCCCGGGACGCCTGCGCGGCTGCTGTGGGGGCTTTCACGTGGCAAGCGTGGGGCGCCAGAGAGCCAATGTGGCCGTCCTGCCGCGCTGGTCACACGCCGAGGGCCGAGGCTCTGGCGGAGTTTCGCCGCAGGGTCACAGGTCTGGTCTGGAGACAGAGGGTTGCTCAGATTTCCAGGCTCTGATGGCAACTCCAAGGGTAGCAACACATAGGGGGTACCTTAGCCCACATAGCACACACATATACACAAATCACACACATATACACACCACACATCCTACACACACGTCACAAACCACACATACAAAACATACATGCACATGTGTACACACAGGCACCACACACATGAGAAACACACACCATGCACCATATACCACACACCTTTCCCTAACCTGCCTGTGGGTGATTCTCCCCGCACAGCCTGTGCTCACGAGGAGGCCCTGCACCGCGGCCACAGCGCCACTCACGGTCTAAGAGACTCTCTCCAGGTCCCCGGATCTCACCCCAGGCAGGGTCTGACTGGCCCTGGCTGGTCTCATGGCCAGGCCCTGATCAATCACTGCATATGGAGAGACGGCACTCCACTTATTGGCCCTAGGCAATCAGATCCCCACCCCAGACCTGATGAGATAAGGTGGTCTGTGATAGTGCCAGTAAAACTCTGTGTGTGTGTGTGTGTGTGCATATTGTGTGTGTATGTGTGATATATATGTCTGTGTACGTGGAGTCTGTGAGTGTGTGTACTGTGTGTGTGTATGGTGTGTGTATGTGTGGTGTGTGTGCACATAGTTTGTGTATATGGTGTGTGTGTATGTAGTGTGTGTGTATGGTGTGTGTGTGTGGTGTGTGT
This sequence comes from Madoqua kirkii, assembly GCA_006408675.1. Lineage (NCBI taxonomy): Eukaryota > Metazoa > Chordata > Mammalia > Artiodactyla > Bovidae > Madoqua > Madoqua kirkii. The sequence goes on along the minus strand of SJYC01087044.1, from coordinate 1,111 downwards.
AGTGTGGGTGTACTGGGTGTATGTTTATGGCATGTATGTGTGGTATACGTGTGTATAGTGTGTCTGTGTGATGTGTATGTGTATATGGTGTGTGTACATGTGGTATATATCTGTGTGTTTATTGTATGTGTGGTGTGTCTCGCTGTGTGTGTGTGTGTGTATGTGTGGTATGTTTGCATGTGTGTGTGTGTTTATGGTGTGTATATGTGGTATGTGTGTTATGTCTGTGTATGGTGTGAGTATGTGTGGTATATATGTCTGTGTATGTGGTGTCTGTGAGTGTGTGTATTATGTGTGTGTGTGGAGTGTATGCATGTAGTGTGTGTATGTGGTGTGTGTGCACGTAGTGTGTGTGTGGTATGTGTAGTGTGTGTATATGGTGTGTGTGTATGTTTATGGTATGTGTGGTATGTGTGTGTAGTGTGTGTGTATGGTGTGTTATTGGCATGTATGTGTGGTATACATGTGTGTAGCGTGTGATGTGTATGGTGTGTGTGCATGTGTATATGTGTGTATTTATTGTGTGTGTGGTATGTCTCTGTGTATGGTGTGTGTGTTTATTGTGTGTGTATGTGTGGTGTGTCTGTGTGTGTGTGATGTCTATGTGTATGATGTGTGTATGTGTGGTATATATGTGTGTGAGGTGTGTGTATGTGCAGTATGTGTGTGTATGGTATGTCTGTGTGTGTGTGTGTATGAGGTGTGTGTGTGTATGGTGTCGTATATATGGTGTGTGTGTATGTGGTACATGTGTCTGTGTGTATAGTGTGTATGTGTGTGTGTATGTGGTATGTCTATGCGTGGGTGGTATGTCTATGTGTATGTGTATGGTGTGTGTATGTGTGTTATGTCTGTGTGTATGGTGTGTGTGTGGTATGTCTGTGTGTGTGTGTATGGTATGTGTATGTGCGGTATGTTTCTGTGTGTGGTGTGTGTATGTGTGGTGTGTGTGTGTGTGGTGTGTGTATGTGTGGTGTGTGTGTGTGTGGTGTGTGTGTGATGTGTGTGTGGTATGTGTGGTGTGTGTGTGGTGTGTGTGTGTGGGGGTGTGTGTGGTGTGTGGTGTGTGTGTGTGGTATGTGTGGTGTGTGTGTGTGGTGTGTGTGTGTGG
>SJYC01087042.1:0-35341 GCA_006408675.1 Madoqua kirkii | reverse complement strand
TGGTGATGGTGGTGATGGTGGTGATGGTGATGGTGATGGTGGTGGTGGTGATGATGATGGTGATGGTGGTGATGGTGGTGGTGATGGTGGTGATGATTGTGATGGTGATGGTGGTGATGGTGGTGATGGTGATGGTGATAATGCTGGTGGTGGTGAAGGTGATGCTGATGGTGGTAATGATGATGCTGATGGATGTACAAGAGATGTTAAGAATGTCATGAAGTCAGAAAGTGGATGGATGAGTGGTGAGCAGTCAGTGGAGGGGCGAGCATCAGTTTAAGTTTCCATCAGGTGAGGATCAGGTCCACTGAAGCAGCTGAGCCTCAGGGTCCTGGGTGTGGGAGGCTGGTGTCCCAGGTGGGCTGGGGGGGACCAGGTGACAGTGGGACAGAACAGTGGATGGTCCCTGCCCAGCCCCCTCATGGCCAGTGCCATGAGGACATGACAGCAGCTGGGGTGAGGGGAGGTTTGCATAGTGAGTGGGGAGAGGCCCCAGCCCCTTCCTTCCTTTGACCTAGTCTGGCTGAAGCTCCAGTACTTTGGCCACCTAATGTGAAGAGCTGACACATTGGAAAAGGCCCTGATGCTGGAAAAGACTGAGGGCAGGAGGAGAAGAGGATGACAGTGGATGAGATGGTTGGATGGCATCACTGACTCGATGGACATGAGTTTAAGCAAACTCTGGGAGATGGTGAAGGACGGGGAAGCCTAGAGTGCTGCTGCAGTCCTCGGGGTTGCGAAGAGCCAGACATGACTGAGTGACTGAACCACAGCACGCGGCCACAGTTCCCAGGATGTCCTGGCAACCACCCACAGTGGTCCTGCACTGAGCAGGACAGTCAGCATCTGACCCCAAGTCCCATGACAGGTGGGTCCCGGAAGCTGGTTGGCCCTTGGCTCTTCTCCAAGGCCCCCAAGCAGGAGTCAAGCATGGGCCACACTTTCTTCTTTTCCCCATTGCTCTTCCTTCTTTCTGAAAAGAGGCGGGGGGAGTGGCCCAGGGGAGAAAGGGAGATGGTTACCCTCAAATGTCCTGGGGAAAGACCTGTGGACCGCCTGTGCCCGGCATACCCAGGGCCCTCTGTTGCCCCATCAGCAGCAACGGGAGAGGGAAAAGGTCTCTGGGCTCGGACCACTGCTGGTGCGCTTGGGGGAAGGGAGGCCATGTGAAGTGTTCCCACTCTGCCATGCTTGGCAGCTCTGTGGTGCTGCGGTCTGTGACCTTGGATGGCCTCCTCACTATACCGCACTATACTACACTATACTAAACTGTACTCCTGGAGGGTAACTCAGCTCTGGGTGTCACAGAGTGGGAAGGACTCCTGGGACATCAGCCGCCCCCGACTCACACACAGACTTCCTAAAGCTGCTCTTTGGGGCGGGTAGGGAGGGCGGGCAGCAGACTGGGGGGCAGGAGAAGGCCCCAAATAAGTTGTGCTTAACAACAGTGTCTGGGATGTTCTGATTAACTGCTGCTCTGTGAGCAGCTGTAAGCTGAGATCTCCCCCCGCCCCCCAGTCCATGGGGAGAAAAGACCCTTACTCTGCGCCCCTGCCTGACCGCAGAGCTGCCCTCTGTAGACTGGTGGCTCTGAGTCAGGAGGGCATTCTGTCTGGGGCCAGGGGTGGCCCTCAGGCACAGGGGCCCCAGGAGGGGAGGTGGGTCATCAGCTTGTCCTGGCATATCCTGGAACTTTATCGGTTTTAAAACAGGAACTCTTGCATTTTGAGGACCCCCCAGGCCCAGGTCGTGGGGGTGAGTTGGTCACCCTGGAGCTGGTGAGGGGGTGAAAGAGGAGTAGCTCCCACAGGGATGTGTGTGGGGAGGGGTCTGGGCTGGGCTTCCAGAAGGGGAAGGACAGGCCGAAGGGCTGCTCAGGGTGGGTTACTGGGGGCTCTTGCTTGCGCTTGACTCATTCGACTCCTGGTGAGTGAGGTTCAGAGCTGCCCTGTTGAGCTTCCTGCAGACTCAACACTTTAAATGCAACTCGTGCAAAGTTGCATTTTTAAGTTGCCTCCTTCTCGCATTGCAAAGCGTGCCCAGCTTTGTTCGGCCTGCCTGCGGATGGTGTGGGCTCTGGGGTGGGGGCAGGCGTCGGGCACATGGCCCAGCTCCGGCCTCCCTCTCTGTGAGAACAGGAGGTGGTGGGTTCGACTCTCTGGACCTCAGTTTCCTCCTGTGCAAAGAGGGGCTGGGTTCTGCACTCGAAGGAGCCGTCCACACCAGCCCTTTCTGACAGTCGCCGAGGGCCCCTCTCCAGCCCCCGTGGGGTCACTGGGCCCACACGTGCCGGCTCCGGTCTGCGGCCAGGCCTGGCATGGGGCAGCCTGGGGGCCAGTCTGGCCTGCGTCCCGCCTGTCTCTCTCCCTCTGTCCAAACTGCTCCTGCAACACCTTGTCTGGGAACTGGCGGAACCAGCTGCCTTCTTTCGTCCTGTCCTGGCCGGCCTTGGGCCCTTGTCGGTCCCCACAGAGAGAGACCCTATCTGGGCCCTCGTGCTCCCAGGGGCGGGGGTCCTGCCCGCCTCCCACCTCTGGCCAGTCAGCGAGCCTTCCTCCCCTCTCCCATGACCTCGTGGGGAATCGTCCCATCTCCAAGTGAGCCGAGCAGGCTATTCTCAGGAGCTGTTAACCACAGAGGGAAAAAAAAAGCAGTGTTGACGCTGGCGGAAACAAGGTGAAGTTAATTTAGGGTTTGGCTGTGCTTTTAGAGATTATCTCGAGTGTTTTTCTTGTCTGTTTTTCAAATTAAGACCTGGAGGTATTAAAATAATCTCCAGTGTTATCCGGGGGTGAGGACCGGGGCTGCCTTCTCAGCCACGCGGTGGCCTCGCGGACACCCCGCAGGGCCCCGCGAGAAGGGCTCTGAGGCTCGGATCTGGCTGTGGTGGGAGGACTCAGCACCCAGCTTCACCCCCGGGCGCCCCGCTGCTGGGAACCAACCAGAGCATCCGGGCCTCCACCAGCCGCAGGAGGACCGCACGGAGCACACACGCCCGGGGGCGCTTAAATCCATTATGCTGAGTGCTTTGGGCTTTATATGCTGTGGGACTCACAGTCTGGCAAAAAAACCCAAAAAACAAAAAAAAAACCCACCAAAGAAAAAATCCCTTTTAATAACTCATTATTAAAACCATTTGCCTTTCGCCTGTTTGCGAGTATGAGTCCTGAAATATCTCCTGGCTGATTATGCAGGATCGTGATACTCAGCAGAGCCCGCCCCCTCCCAGGCCCACCGCCCGTCATGAAGCTGCCCCGGTGGCTCAAGGGGGAGGAGGGCCTGGGGCTCGCCCCACCTCTGGTGCTCAGGGCCCGTCTGTGGGGGACGAGCCTGGAGGGTCTGGGGCCTTGGAGTGTCACAGGAAGATGCAGGGAGGGTCCCTGGAAGGCCCGGGCGCTTCTCGTGATGGTGGACGGCCCGCGGGGTTGGGAGCAAGGGCCCAGCCGAGGGGGCGGCTGCACCCTGGCCCCTTTGTCCTGTCCTGTGATCATGCAGGCTCCTCGAGTCCTCCTGGGGCTGGAGAGACGGCTCCTCTCTACGAGGTGTCTGGCCGGCCTCTGGGGTAGGCTTGTGCCCCCGAGAGGGTAGATGCCACCTTCTGAGACCTTCATGCTCCCGAGGCCGCCCCGCATCCTGGCAGGGAAATAGGTGTTGTCAGGCCCTGGGGACACGGTATGCAGGCCCAGGGCAGTGAACTGGCGGAACCAGCTGCCTTCTTTCGTCCTGTCCTGGCCGGCCTTGGGCCCTTGTCGGTCCCCACAGAGAGAGACCCTATCTGGGCCCTCGTGCTCCCAGGGGCGGGGGTCCTGCCCGCCTCCCACCTCTGGCCAGTCAGCGAGCCTTCCTCCCCTCTCCCATGACCTCGTGGGGAATCGTCCCATCTCCAAGTGAGCCGAGCAGGCTATTCTCAGGAGCTGTTAACCACAGAGGGAAAAAAAAAGCAGTGTTGACGCTGGCGGAAACAAGGTGAAGTTAATTTAGGGTTTGGCTGTGCTTTTAGAGATTATCTCGAGTGTTTTTCTTGTCTGTTTTTCAAATTAAGACCTGGAGGTATTAAAATAATCTCCAGTGTTATCCGGGGGTGAGGACCGGGGCTGCCTTCTCAGCCACGCGGTGGCCTCGCGGACACCCCGCAGGGCCCCGCGAGAAGGGCTCTGAGGCTCGGATCTGGCTGTGGTGGGAGGACTCAGCACCCAGCTTCACCCCCGGGCGCCCCGCTGCTGGGAACCAACCAGAGCATCCGGGCCTCCACCAGCCGCAGGAGGACCGCACGGAGCACACACGCCCGGGGGCGCTTAAATCCATTATGCTGAGTGCTTTGGGCTTTATATGCTGTGGGACTCACAGTCTGGCAAAAAAACCCAAAAAACAAAAAAAAAACCCACCAAAGAAAAAATCCCTTTTAATAACTCATTATTAAAACCATTTGCCTTTCGCCTGTTTGCGAGTATGAGTCCTGAAATATCTCCTGGCTGATTATGCAGGATCGTGATACTCAGCAGAGCCCGCCCCCTCCCAGGCCCACCGCCCGTCATGAAGCTGCCCCGGTGGCTCAAGGGGGAGGAGGGCCTGGGGCTCGCCCCACCTCTGGTGCTCAGGGCCCGTCTGTGGGGGACGAGCCTGGAGGGTCTGGGGCCTTGGAGTGTCACAGGAAGTGCAGGGAGGGTCCCTGGAAGGCCCGGGCGCTTCTCGTGATGGTGGACGGCCCGCGGGGTTGGGAGCAAGGGCCCAGCCGAGGGGGCGGCTGCACCCTGGCCCCTTTGTCCTGTCCTGTGATCATGCAGGCTCCTCGAGTCCTCCTGGGGCTGGAGAGACGGCTCCTCTCTACGAGGTGTCTGGCCGGCCTCTGGGGTAGGCTTGTGCCCCCGAGAGGGTAGATGCCACCTTCTGAGACCTTCATGCTCCCGAGGCCGCCCCGCATCCTGGCAGGGAAATAGGTGTTGTCAGGCCCTGGGGACACGGTATGCAGGCCCAGGGCAGAGTGAAGGCATGGGCCCCGTGCTCAGAAAGTCTCCCAGCCCCTGACAGGGACGACAGGGCAGCGGGCAGTGATGCTTCTTTGTTGCTCTAAGCTGCGTCCCCTGACCTCTAGCGACTGTAACTTTTCAGATGTGTGCTGGGCGTTCTTGTGTTTTGATTCACTTATTTTGCCCATTGGGGTCTCTTGCCTACTTTTCTGTTGGGTATTTGGGTCTTTCTTGTGAGTTCTCCTCGCTGTATGTTTTGGGCATTTACCGTTTACAGGTCATCTCTGTTAAAATATGTATTTTGTACATTTCTTCTTTTCTAATTTTTGTGATATCTTTTGCCATGTAAATTTTTTAAAAAGCAAAATTAAAGTACACGTGGATACAGAAAAGTCTACACAGTATAAGTGTTTAGGTTGGAGAATTTTGACGGCGTGAACAGGCCTCTGTAATGACGCCAAATCAGGATCAGAGTGACACGGAACACCGCGCCTCCCGCCACCGCGTCAGAGAGTGGCCCCAGGAGGAAGGCCTGCCCCCACTCCTGGCTTCCCAGCTCAGTTCTGCCTGCTTTTGAGCTTTCTATAACTGGATCCATACAGTCTGTACTCTTTTCTGATTATGAAAATAACACAGTCATTTAAAAATTCAGAAAATGTAGTAAACTGAAAAGAAGAAAACATTGGTTAATATGCTTTAACATATTTTTATATAATTTTTTGGCCATTTCTATATTTTTCTTCTGTGAATTGCCTATGAAGTCTCTTTTTTTTTTCCTGTTGGAATTTTGCCTTAAAAAAAATAGCTGTGGTGAAACATTCTTTTCAGAGAGTATGATATTAGCTCATTGTAATCCTTGTTACCCATATTTTTTCTTGATTTGTCATTTGCTTAAGTTTATCATTTGAGGTAAATGATAAAATTAGGTCTGTATAGTCAATGCTATGGTTTTTCCAGTATGGATGTGAGAGTTGGACTATAAAGAAACTTGAGCACCGAAGAATTGATGCTTTTTAACTATGGTGCTGGAGAAGACTCTTGAGAGTCCCTTGGGCTGCAAGGAGTTCCAACCAGTCCATCCTAAAGGAAATCAGTCCTGAATATTCATTGGAAGGACTGATGCTGAAGCTGAAGCTCCAATACTTCGGCCACCTGATTCGAAGAACCGATTCACTGGAAAAGACCCTGATGCTGGGAAAGACTGAAGGAGGAGAGGGGGACGACAGAGGGTGAGATGGTTGGTTGGCATGACTGACTTAATGGCCATGAGTTTGAGCAAGCTCAGGGAGATGGTGAGGAAAGGGAGGCCTGGCGTGCTGCAGTCCATGGGGCTGCAGAGTCGGACACGACTGAGCGACTGGAGAGCAAAAATCCTTTTACATTTTAAGTAACTTTCCTCTTTACTGATTGTTTTCATACTTGCTAAGATCTTACTTAACTTACCAGTGAAGTCAGTGAAATAGTCAACTGTACTTTCTGTAAAAATTGTCACAGTTTCTTTTTATCCTTAGTTTCCCCTTTTATTTGGAATTTATTTGGAGGTACGGTTTGGAGATACTTAATCCCTGTGGAGTCAAGCTTTCAGACACCATTAGTCCTAGCCTCCCTCTAGCCATCTCTAATGCTCCTTTGATCACTTATTAAGTTTTACTAGTAGCGTTTTGAGGTGTATCTCACACCCACCGTCGGCCCATTAATCTTCGCGCCAATAAGTCGTATTTACGGCTGTAAATTTCTCATGCGTTTTAATGTCCCAAACACAAGTGACCCTCACTGCCTCTCTTTCCCAAAAGTCTTAGTTATTTTTGTTGGTTTATTCTTTCAGATCATCTTTGGCATTATTTAGGTGCATTTTTGGAATGGCATGAAACTCGCGAAACTTTGGAAAAGTTCCAGCTTGTCTACAGTCTAGTCTGTCAGAGCGTGGTGTGCCTCCCTGTCATTTTTTCTCCTCCTGCACCTTTTCCTCGGATGAATCACAGTTGTTCACTGCCTTGTCTCTCCCTCTGGAGACCCGTCGGTGCTCTGGGGTCAAAGGCAAGGCCATCTGAGATGTTTTCACCGCAGGGATGGACACAGCACAGGGCTCCTTGCTGGGCTCATGCAAACCTCCCCTGAGGACGCACGTATATGCCTGCTGGGAGCTGGTGCCCTGAGTGGTCCCTTTGTTCCTTCAGGGCGGCTGGGCATTTCTGTCTGGGGAAGGAGGGCGTCCTTTGCTCCCCTGGGTCTCAGGAGGCAGTGTCCTGAGCTCCTAGGCTCTGGAAGCCGTGTGGGGCCCACCCAGGGCTGGGAGCAGGCCCTGGGCCCAGCTCAGCCCGAAGAGCCTCACAATAATTTATTCTATAAGTTAGGTTGCTGCATAAAATTTCATTTTGCAAATGATTCTTCTGCTTATAAATGCTTGAAGACTCGTGCCTTCGTGCCAAAGACTCAACTTGTAGTAGCAAGATTATGACCCCAGATCCAGGAAGAGAGCTATGTGCAACCTGGGAATTCTCCTGGCAACCCCGGCTTTCACCGCGCGGGTGGTCCCGGGATCCCCTTTCACATAAAGCCTGTTTGAGAGGGACATGGGAGTGATGTGGGTGGAAGTGACCGTGAGGTGTCTCTTGTTTCTGGAATAGTCCAGGTGAGCGGCCTCCTGTTCCTCAGGAAGAGGTGAGGGTGGCTATGGTGGACAGGTGGTCTGGGCTCCGAGAGGTCACTCCCCCGCCAGTGCCAGAGGTCGTGGAAGCGTCTTTGCCTCTCCAGAAGCAGCAGATGAAAAGACCCCTTATTTGAGGGCTGCAGAGAGCCTGGGTTTCCTGGGGAGAGGGGCAGGTTCACGACCAGCACTTGATCCCTTTTCCTTCCGCCAAAGGAATTTCCCTTCTTTGCTATTGGGGACAGAGTTCATTTCCGGCAACACATTCCCCGGGATGAGAGATGGGCAGGTCCAGGGGTCTTGGGTGGGTCTCGCTTCTGAAAGGAAAGCAATCCTTTTCTCTCTCTTTCCTTCAGCTGCACTGATAGCAGTTGGCTGCTCCCTCTTATGAATTCTCCAGAGAAATGGAAATAGCAGCTCTGAGTCTTAAAACCACTTCCTTTGATCTGAATGTTCCAGGAAATAAAACACCTTTGCAGTTATGGAGTCCAGACAGGGGCGCAGGTTCAGGGGGTCCCTGAGTGGCGCTCCCACCCTCATGTGTCAAGTTGGCAGCCCCAGCCTCGGCCGACATGGTGAATCTCCTCGTGCGGCCGAGCTTTCCTCCCCGTGAGGGATTCCACGGGCAACGCGAACCTTTGGGGCCCACGCCTCCTTTCTGTCCTAATCTCTTATCGCCGGGACCACTGCCCCAGCCTCTGATGTCTGACCTACTGCAGCCTCTTCCCACTCAGATCGAACTTCCCTCACACCAGACACGTTGTCTGAAATCAGCGTGAAGTGTAGACCCGGCCAGAGTCAGCTGCCTAAAGACAGCCAGGCAGGGGCTGCGCACCCAGGATTGCTTCTCAGGGCACCGGAAGCCTGGCTGATTCTGACGAGGGCTCATCCAGCGTACTGTTCTGGATGCATAAAGACAGAATTCTGTGCCCGGTGTCCCCTGGCCCCAGGCATCGCTACTGGTCAGGGAGGATGGACCTAGCACTGAAGAATTGATGTTTCCCAACTGTGGTGTTGGAAAAGACTCGAGAGTCCCTTGGACTGCAAGGAGATCCAACCAGTCCATCCTAAAGGAGGTCAGTCCTGAATATTCATTGGAAGGACTGATGCTAAAGCTAAATCTCCAAAACTTTGGCCACCTGATGTGAAGAGCTGACTCATTGGAAAAGACCCTGATGCTGGGAAAGATTGAAGGCGGGAGGAGAAGGGGACGACAGAGGATGAGATGGTTGGATGGCATCACCGACTTGATGGACAAGAGTTTGAGCATGCTCTGGGAGCTGGTGATGGACAGGTGAGCCTGGCGTGCTGCAGCCCATGCGTCACAGAGAGCTGGACACGACTGAGCAAGTGAACAACCACCACCCAACTGGCCTTTGTGGACTGTGTTCCGCCAGCTTCACATGTAGACGTCCTAAGCGCCAGGACCTCAGAAGGGGCTGCACCTGGAGACAGCTCCTTATACAGGCTGTCAAAATGAGGTCACCAGGGCGGGCGTGCTTGTAAGAAGAGGAGACAAGGACACAGACACTCCCAGAGGGAGATCAGCCATCCACACTTTAAGGAGGGCATCCTCGGAAGAAACCAAGTCTTGATCTCAGACTCTGGACTCCAGAAATATGAGGAAGAAGCACATTTCTGTTGTTCAAGCTGCCTGGCCTGTGGGTCTTTGTTACAATGGCCTGCTCTGACAAACCCCACCAGCCAGCTGGGCCTCGAGAGGTTCTTTAAGTTTCCAAACTTGATGAAAGCATTTGTTGAGGTTTCCAGCCTATTCTGGGGGTGGGGTGTGTACAGCAATTTCCATGGATTCTAGCACAAACTCCAGCCCATGGGCCTCCCCCTGGCTTGCGTGGAGCTGTCTGAGTACCTCTAACAAACCGGCTCTGCAGGGCGTACCTTGGTGTTTGATTAGCTAGTGTGGGGGGCAGCCTGGGCTTCGGGCTTGCTCCAGCTCCTGGTGACTGTGATGAACACTGGGGGGCCGTCTGGGGGGGGGTGGGGGCATATGATGTTTGCTCCACGTCAGCTCCCAGGACTCCCCATCAAGAGCCCGTGGTCCCCGCAGGGGTGACCAGGACCTGTCTACTGGCTGGACACCGTCCTCCCTGGGGCTGGGTGCCCAGCGGCCTGTGTCTGAGGTGCTCTGCAGGGGGATGGAAAACCCTCCTTGGCAGGAAGACTCTTCCCCACAGCAGCGGGAACAAGGGTCTTACAGGCCACACAGCAAAGTTTAAAAAGTAACCACTTTATTGGGTGTCTCCAGTTGGTGAAAAATTCATTGAGCTCCACACTTAGGGCAGGCGCCTTCTCCGTCTGTATAGTGAACTTTAATGAAAGGTTTCCAAAGGTAATTATTATTTTTCTATAACCAGACTTATTTTTGGAATCAGGGCTCCACAGAACCTGATAACTGAAGTGTAACCTAATGTCTTCCAGGTTGATCCCGGGGTTTAAACGGTCAGTTCAGGGGTCTCGCTGAGTCTCCCCAGGCCAGGCTGAGACTAGCCCCAGCTGAGGACCATGGTCACGGCCAGCGTGGACAGGGACGGCAGGGCCTGGGATCGCTGTGGGTGTGGACGCCTGTCAGAGGGAGGTGCTGGGGCAGGTTTCCACAGCCCCCGTCACTCTCTGCCATGGGCTCCCTGGCATGGACAGCTCTGGGGGTGGGGCAGGCCATTGGGGGACAAGTGGGGACATGGACCAGCCCCTCTGTGCTGCCTGCCTGGTGGGAAGATTTTGAGAGACAGAGCTGGGCTGGGGGTGGGGGGCGCTTTAAACATGATGAGAAGTTCGAGTTTTCATTTAGACCAGACAGGGGAGGGGTCTGGATCAGATCGGGCCGGGGAGGGGGTGTTGGGTCCATTGCCCGCTCCCAGCTGCTCCTTCAGGACCCAGTGGCCCCCACAACACCACGCCAGTGTGGCCGGGCCCCTGCCCACGGGATCCAGGAATCATAGACTCCAGCCGAACGCTCAGCCTGTGACACCCAGAGAGTTCTCCGCGGGTCCCTGCAGGCCCTCTGCTCAGCACCCCTGCTCCCTGAGGCCCTGCTGTCTGCACCAAACCCTGGAGGGGCCTCCCTGGGGATGCGCTTGGCACCCTGTGTGAGCGGACAGGCCGTCCTGAGATCCGAGGTGGGCGCCTTCACAGCAGCTCCACCTACCAGCGGGCTCCGTCCTGGGGTCCCTTTCCACCCCAGTGCTCCCGGGCGTCCAGGCCCGGGCTGTCCTGCTGATGGCCGGGCGGGACGCTGCTGACATACTGGCGAGGACCCTGCTGATGGCTGGGCGGGACCACCGCTGATGGCCAGGCAGGGACCCCACTGACATTCCAGCAAGGACTCCGCTGACAGCTGGGTGGGGACCCTACTGATGGCTGGGTGGGGGCGCTGCTGATGTCCTGGCAGGGACCCTGCTGATGACCTGGCGGGGACCCCACTGACGGCCACGTGGGGATACTGTGCGGGCCTCTCTGCCCTGGAAGCTCTGACTTCTGGGCGAGCGCTGTCTGGGATGGGGCTCGGTCCCCTGCCCTCCTAGGCTGGTGGTCCAAGGCCCAGTCTGTCCAGCGAGGGTTGCCTCCTCCTGCCCCGGCTCTCTTGCTCCTGCCGGGGATCGCGCTCCCAGACAAGCCAGCCGGGTGAGCATACCCCCGGTCCACCCACGGCAGTACTCTCCGCAGGACCTGGATTAAGTCGGTCCATGTGCGGTCCCTGGAGCCAGGCAGCAGGTCAGGGCCTGGGGGCTCCCTGGCCCTGGTTCCCTTCTGCCTAGAGGCACCACGGGTCCTGGGGTCCTCTGCTCCAGCCTCCAAGGCCCCTGCTGGAGCCCTGCCTTCCGCCCCAGCTCTCTCATGGGTGGAGAGGGGCTACCAGGGGGTAAAGAGCTACTTCCCACCCCAGCCTGGGTGTGGGCAGGTAGGCAGTGCCTGGATTCCCCACACGAGCTGCACATCTGGGCCTCCGGATTCTCCGTACCTTTCATGTTGATGAAGTTACTGACCAAACCAGCCTGCGCTTCAGAGCAGGTGGAAAGGAACAGACTCCAGGGGCAGAAAAACTGAAACGTAATCGCTGCTTCTCCATTCGCCTTCTGGCCGCCTGGTACCAGGTGGCTCGCTGAGCCTCTCTTGGCACTTTTAGGAGATCGCAGCACGTGGTTGCCAGGAAGAAATTAGATCGTGCCCGGAGCATTGAACCAGGCCCCGGCCATTCTCGGGGAAGGCCTCTGCTCAGGAGTCGTGCTCAGCCAGGGCCAGGAGGCGAAGTTGCGGACTGAGATGCTCTTGGGGTCTCTCAGGCAGAGAACAGCATGGGGGTCTTTGGTTCTCGATGGGTAATTTCCTCCGAACAGAAATGGCGTGTGAAACCAAACAGAGGGAGACCTCCATTTCCAGAAGCGTGTTATTGCACTCAAGCCCTGGGAGGGCTGCCCACGTGGAGGGCCCCCCCATGGAGCATGCTCCGCAGGGCTGGCCTTGCCCCTGCTTCCCCACCGACCTTGACCTCGCCCGCAGGGGAGGAAGGCGATACGGTTTTAAGGTTTTCTTTTTTGGAAAAACAAGAGTTATGGGGAACGACATTAATTTAAAAGCTTTTACAGAGCCAGTTCACCTGTGAAAGTGCTCCCCAGGTGAGGGCCTTCCTGTGTGGAAAACAGCCCGGTCTTTAAAAGGATTTTAATTAATGTTGCTGAGAAACGTACCAATGGCACTTAAGGCTGAAAGCTCAAGAGCCAAGGTGCCAGCCAAGAGTTTTATGACGGGAGGTGAGTTCTTCAAGGCAGTTGAAATAATATTCCCATGCACTCAGCCTCAGCACTCACCTCCCGTCATGGCCAAAAATAAGCGCGGGGAACCCTCGGCGGCCTAAGCCCTAGCCCTCCAGACGACACAGCCTCTGCCCGGCTGGAGCAGAGGTGTTTTCAGGGACGCGGTTCCTTGCCCATCGGGATGCACCTTGCCAGGGTGCCCGCTCCTGCCTGGGCCCGCCTGGACTGGCTCAGATCTGACTTGCATCCGACCTGTCATCCAGCTGGTGCCAGGAACCAGACCTGGAGGAGGCGGGATGGGGCGCAAGGGGCACAGGTCCTGGATGGCCCGTGCAGACTGTGGCTTGAGCTGCAGACGGTGGAGCGGAGGCTGGGGGCCCGGGGCGTCCCGAAGGGCTCTGGGGGCCTTGGCCGAGCCCGATGGCTGGTGGCCATGCGGTGACGTGAGACGCAGCTCTGGCCATTCGTCCTGGGACGTGTGGCAGAGGCGGTGGGCCCCAGGGGCCTGGAGGTGGCTCCCAACCAGGGGTGGGAGAGACAGCCTTTAAGTTCTGGCTGCAGCGTCCTAGGAGGTTTAGCCTCTGAGCCGGCCGAGAAAGCCCTCCTGCTCTCTGCAGGTGGGGCCGCAGGCCTGGCCTGGGCCGGGTTTGCTGAAGGCACTCCTACTTATTCAGGGTTTACTGTTCCCTGGAGAACTTTCCCCAGATGAGGTCACCTTCCTTATAAATTCTCACCGGCGCTTCCTGCTTCCCGAGGAGGAGCAGAGCCCAGTGAACAACAGCACGGAGCCCGAGGCCAGGCTGCGACCCCGGCCGTGCCACTTACAGCCGGGTGGCCTTGAGCAGGCTCCTTCGCTCCTCTGTGCCGCAGTCTCTCTGTCTTTAAAACGGAGACAAGAATAGTAACCCCCTCTATGGGGTTGCTGTGAGAAAGGAGTCAGTGTGAGCACAGCCCTTGAAACAGTGCCCGGAAAGGTGTAAGTGGGCACTGCGTGCCGCTTCCCGCAGAAGTCCCGCTCAGGGCGCTCTTGGAGAAAAGGCAAGTGTGACCGCTCCCGCAGCCCCAGGCCGCCATCCCACGATAAAGTGAGAGAGGGGGGCCCTCAGTCAGGGACAGGCTCGCTCAAGTGTGGCAGCAAGCACCCCTCACGTCTCAGGGGCTTAGACCATAGACACCTGTTTGCCATTCACTCTACCGGCCACTTGCTGAGGGTCCCAGACTGTTGAGGGGTCACTGTCTGAATCCTTGCAGGTTGGGGTCCCACAGGAGGGGGGGAAGTGTGACCAGAACCCACTCAGCAGCTCCCCGATGCTCCCTGCCTGCCCTGGGCATCCCCAGAGGACAGAGGTGTGAGTGCTGGTCCTTGGGGGCTGAGCACAGCATGGAGCGCTGACTGCCGATGGGGGAGTGGATGCTTCCTGGTCCCACCAAACTCTGGGGCCTGAGCAAGGCCTTTGGTCCCTGAAATACATACCCTATGTATTTTTGGAAGTATTAGTTTTCTCCCTGTTGGAAATTTCCCTCCTCCTTCCCCCAGGACCCAGGTCTCGCACAGTTTGGGTGGTGGGGTCGTTTCCGGTGGGGTAATCACCCCTGGCCTCGGGGTCCTCTTCCTGCCGTGGGGTGTCCCTGTTGAGGTCTGGTGGTCCAGGGCCTGGAAGGCCCGCTGGCCACCCAGAGACTTGCTGCCCCCGTCCAGCTCACAGGGCAGGTAAGCTTCACCTTGCTGAGGCGGACAGCTTCCCGCCTGCTCTGTGCCCTGTTCACGTTCCACACCCATGTTCTGCTACCTGCCCAGGGCCTGGCTCTCGCCGGGTGATGGGGCAGCAGGGCCTGGGCCCCAGAGCCCCGCTCGGTCCCCATTCTTACCTGAAGACGTTCACCTGAAGTGCTCAGGCAAAATTCCCTGTCCTCCTCCCCTAATTTTTATTTTGAAGAATTTTAAACCTGCAGAAAGTTAGAAAAGAGAGAATTAGTGAAGAAACAATGAGATTTGCCAGTTGCTAGCATTTGGGGCATCTTTTTCTCACTTTTGGCTGAGCTGGTTTCTGCTGCTGCACACGGGATTTCTCTGCTTGTGGCCGGTGAGGGCCGCTCTCTGCTGCGGTGTGTGGGCCACTCATTGCAGTGGCTTCTCTTGCTGCCAAGCACAGCTCTAGAGTGCGGGCTTCATCAGCTGTGGCTCCCAGGCTCTAGAGCATAGGCTCAGGAGCTGTGGTGCGCGGGCTCAGCTGCTCGGCCGCATGCAGCATCTTCCCAGACTAGGGATCGAACCCGTGTCCCCTGCATTGGCAGGCAGATTCTTTACCACTGAGCCACCAGGGAAGTCCAGATTTTGCCTTTTAATCGCAAAGCATAGAAGTTCTCATTCTGCTTTTTTCCCCTGGGCAATGGAGACCCCTTCCCGTCATCTTCGTTCACTGGCCTGGGTGTCTGAGGGCAGATCTCAGGCCCAGTTCACCCTGGGGTGCTGGTGACTTTTGAGCAGGTCTCTGCTGGCTCCAGAGAGAGGAGAGGGTGCACAGACGAACGCTCCGTCTCAGCGGCACAGTGCGCTTTCCTTATTCCTTCTCAGGCCTTCTCTCCTTTCCCTCTCAGGGACACCCTCTGCTGTCTTTGCTCCAGGCTGCGGTCACGCACTTCCTTAGTAATCAACTTGATCACAGGCTCACCACCCTTTCCTCTTCCTTTCCAGGTTCCTAATAAGACTCGACTCATGATATTGGGAAAGCCTGAAGGCAAGACAAGGGGGCGACAGAGGACGAGATGGTTGGATGGCATCATCAACTCAATGGACATGAGCTTGAACAAACTCTGGGAGATGGTGCAGGACAAGGAAGCCTGGCGCGCTGCAGTCCATGGGGTCAGTTGCAAAGATTCGGACATGACTTAGTGACTGAACAGCAACAAGGTTCTTTCTCTGTTCTTCCAGCCCAGCCGATGTCCGCACTGTGTGTGAAAGTCCTTGTTATCAGTGGGAAGCCCTCATCACCCGTCTGGCTCATTCACCTGCGTCTCCACCATCTCTGCTGGCTGCCCACCGGGTGGAGGGTGACGTCGCTGTGCCCCCCAGCTCCGCCTGCAGACCCTCTCACGCACTCGGGGTCTTCACGCCATCGCCGCCGAGGCTTCTGCTCTCTGGATCTGCCCTTAGAAACGCGCCGAACACATTCCGTATCCTGACAAACGCTTTCCCAGCGCTGAGTCCCCCTTCAGCCCCTGCGAGCAGAGATGGAAGGGGTCACGAGGGGAGGGGCTGGAAGAGAAGAGCGTGGGCAGGCGGGCCGGCAGCCCGACCCACCTTTAGACTTGTTTCTTGCCTCCGTCAGTGCTGGCGTTACAGGATGTGCTGTGTCTACACGTCTCTCTTGCTACCTTTGTTCTCCTCGCAAAGCCTCCTTCTCTTCCTCTAAGATCAGTGTCACCCCGTGTCCACAGGGTTAGTGGGACAGACACACACTTTGTCACTGACATTTTTCTGGAAGCCAGTGTCTATGTAAAGCCTTGGGAACACCTGTACCATCTGACCCAGTAATTCCAGTTCCTGTTACTTATTTTTAAAGAAGAACCAGAGACACACAAATGCTTCATGCCCGTGGGGTCTTGGCAGCACTGCTTATCACGGGCGTCTGGAAGCAGCCTCCTCGTCCTTGCAGCCCTCCTCTGGCCTTTCTCTTCCTCCGTGTGCCTGGGCTTTCTTGGAAAGCACAATACCTTCTGAGAGCTTCGGAGACTCCAGATTGCCCTGATCGGTTCAGTCTTCACTTCTCGGCTCCGTGAAGGCATTATGCTGAGCACTTATTATGGACCACACTCTGGAGCCTTACAGTTTATAATGGGGGATATACCTCATGAACAGATAAACAGGCCATAAAGTATGTAATTGTAACTTGTGATAAGTGCTGTAAAAGGAAGAAGTGATGTGCACCCTGAGAAAACCTTGGGAATGTTACCTGGATCCTGCGGTCAGGGCAGGCCTTCTGGAGGAGGTGACCCTGCCCACGGGGGCCGCCTGGAGGTGTGGAGAGTCCCCAGCAGAGAGGAGGCAGAGGGGTTGCATCATCCGAGGGTGATGGAGGGTTGCTTTGCCATGACAGCTGATGAGAGGCCCAGGGATGGGGTTGGAGCGTGACTCCAGGGAGCTCATTCAACGAGAAGAGTCGGCTGTAAGCCTCAGGAGCACTGAGCTTAGCTCAGGAGGACAGGACCAGCCAGGGAGACTTTCCCAGGCCCCTCCGCCTCCTGTCCTCCTGACTGGGGGCAGCAGGAGTCCAGGCTGGCCCGGGGAGGGAGGAAGCCCTCCTCCACTTGTATCCGTTGCCTCATCCTTACACACCCACCTGTCCCGAGGAATTGGTAGTCATCCTTTGGGACTTAGCGTGGTTATCACTTCTTCTCGAAACCTTTTGAAATCTCTCGAGAGTCGGGTGTCTCGTTTAAGAGCCCCGGCCTCCCCAGGACCTGGCATTGTACCAATATTTGATGTCCCATCACGGCCTGTGGACTCGCGCATGCCCGTCACTAGATCACAGCCTCCAGAGCCGGGCCCTGTGTATGTGGCTGGAGTGTGGGAGGCAGTAACACTTACTTTTTCAAAGAGTGAGTGAAGAAGGGGAAACAATTCACTAGATTATACTGATAATACTTATGCATCCAATCAAAACCACACCTTAAAAATATTTGGTAGAATAAGAAAAAGTCTGATTATATATAAAAATGTTGAAAGTGTGGTGACTTCTGTACCAGTAAGCACATACACTTACCTTAAGGGTTAAAAGCTAAAATGGAAAAGACTGGTGACTATAAATGTTGACAGGCTCAGAGAGCAGCCAGAATATACTGAGGGAGTGTGTAACACAGTAACTCTGAGAGAGCTCTGGTATGTTCTTATCCTGTGACCCCCAGATTCTCTTCTAGGTGATGATCCAAGGGAAATAAGAATGTGTGCTCCCCAAAAGACTTCTACAAACATTCCCCTGTCATTTTGCAAATAATACCCCCAGATTGGGAACAGCCCAGGTGTATATCAGTAAGAGACTGGGTTCTTGTGTGAATACACCAATGAATGGATGACTCCCTGGGCAGAAAAAGGAAGAAACTGTTGATACATATGACAGTGTGGGTGAAAACACAAAATTTATGCTGCACTTCTGAAAGAAGCCTTATTCATGAGTACATACCTATGGTTCCATTTGTATAAAGTCCTAGAATAGCTGAGACTATTCTATGGAAGGGAAAGGTGAATGAGGTGGCCTTTGAGAAGGCAGAAGATTAGAAAGAGTGACAGTGATGTTCTGTATTTTGAAAGGAGGTTGGGTTGCACACGTGTCAAGACTTGGCAAACACACACACAAGATTTGTGCATGCATGTATGCCAAGTTGCTTCAGTCGTGTCTGACTCTGTGACCCCAAGGACCACAGCCCGCCAGGCTCGTCTGTCCATGGGATTCTCCAGGCAAGAATGCTGAAGTGGGTTGCCATGCCCTCCTCCAGGGTGTCTTCCTGACCCAGGGGTCAAACCTGCATCTCTTCCGTCTCCTGCAGGTTCTTTACCCTTAGCACCACCTGGGAAGCCCACATTGTTTATAGATTTAAAAAAAAGAAAACAACTATTAGTGAGTTCTAATTAAGATAAGCTTGCTGAGGCATTTAAGGGAAAATGTATTCTTATTTTCAACTTAATTTGAGTTGCATAATATATGGGGATTCTCTGGTAGGTTAGTTTTTAGGACTTGGAGCTCTTACTGCCTTGGGCCCAGGCGTGATTCTTGGTTGAGGAGCCAAGATTTCGCAGTGTGGCTGAAACAAAACCCCACTCTATTAGCAGGTGGATTATGGAAGAATGAATGGAGAAGCAGATGGCGATGAAGAAGCAACGGGCTGCTGTTAAGATATGAGTGGTGAGATCCGGGTTGTGACTGCCTGGGCACTCATACCTGGGCACCTACTGTGTACTGGCTTCCTGCAACACATCGCTACCGACCAACGCCCTCGGACAACAGAAACCTAGTCTCTCCCAGTTCTGCAGGCCAGAGATCTGAAATCAAAGTGTGGACAGTGCCGTTCTCCCTCTGAAGGCCGGAGGGGATGTTCTGCTTCCAGCCTCTCCCAGCTTCTAGTGGCTCCCAGCATTCTGGCCACATCACTCCGCTTGCTGCCTCTGGGGTCTGTTTCTGTGAAAAATGCCATTGGCATTTAGGATCTGGTTAACTAGTGCAATTGTCTCACCTCTTGCAAGATGCTTTCTCCCCTCCCCATGTCAGCAGCACGAGGGAGTTTTTCTTCAGGACTCACCAAGGGAAGCTGGATGAGCTCCTGGAGGTATAACTCACAAAAGCTATTCCTGGATCCCTCTGGAGTTTTTAACTCTCAGACTTGTCCACGCTGTTGCTGTTGTTGTTCAGTTGCTAAGTCCTGTCTGACTCTTTGCGACCCTGTGGACTGCAGCATGCCAGGCTTCCCTGCCCTTCACCATCTCTCAGAATTTGCTCAACTTCATGTCCATTAACTGGTGATGCCATCCAACCATCTCATTCTCTGTTGTCCCCTTATCCTTTTGACTTCAATCTTTGCCAGCATTGGGAAAGTATTGGAGCTTCAGCTTCAGCATCAGTCCTTCCAATGAATATTCAGGGTTGATTTCCTCTAGGATGGACTGGTTGGATCTCCTTGTGGTCCAAGGGACTCTCAAGAGTCTTCTTCAGCACCACAGCTCATCAGCTGAGTCTCCAGCAACTGGCCCTCCAGAGTTCAGGCTCTCCTGCCCACGCACTGGTTTCTGTGAGATTTCTGCTGCTTCGTCCAGTTCTGGGAAGTTGGGAGTCTCAGGGTCTGCCTGGCAGTGTCTCCAGTTTTGGGAGCAGGGATCTCCCCTGTGACCTCACTTCTCTGATGGATCCATGAAGAACTGTTAACGTTTCAGTTTGTGCGGCTTTCCCTTCTGGTTAGGACAGAGACACGACTTCCAGGTTCCTGCATGCTGCAGTGGGAACTGGAACTCCAACCGCGCTTTCTGACGCAAACGTTTTTTTCTTATAAGTATATGTCATTTAGGTAACAAAATTGCTATTTTAAATATTAAACTTAAAAGAGGGTTCGCACTTTTGACTCAGCACTTACCCTTTGGGGGAAAGGGAGACAAGATTTATAAACAAATATGTCCATAGTGACGGCCTAGCATCATCTGGAAATAGCATAATTGTCTAAGAGCAGGAGAACGCTTGCGTACATTATGCTCTCGTGGAATGATGGCATGCAAATGTGAAAAGTAGTTTAAAAAGAGTTTTAAAGCAACATGAAAAGGCATGACCTGAGCTTGTAAATGCAGCCAGTGTTCTAAAAGTTTTATAGATTCCAAGTTTTCCATAATATAAATACTTGTTAATTTATATTTAGAAAAAAATGTTATAAAATGTCTCTCCTTGGAAGGCCCTCCTAGGCTTTCTGCCCTCCCCCTGGCTCCCCAAGGGGCTGCCTTCCTGTGGCCAGGCCTCCCTGCCTTGAGGTCTCAGCTGGCCTGGCCCCCGGGAGGGGCCCTGTCATCCACTCCCTGCTGAGCCGCGTGGAGCTGGCAGTAGACTTTTCGGTTCCATCCGTTTCCTTGGAGGAAATTGGTTTCTGTGGTTGTTGAGTCTAACCGCCAGGTTCCACTGTTGAGTCCAGAAAGTTTCCTTGTTTCCCGACACTGTGCTATCAGCTCAGCTTCCGTCTGATCCATAGCTTTAACATTCTTCCACCAAGAAACTGAAGACAGCCATGAATTGGTTTTTAGAAAGACTGAAAAGTCACAGGGCTCTCTGGGCCAAGACAAACTGACGGATGGCAGTCTCGGCCTTGAGTGGTCTGGACGGCAGGGCCGGGCAGGAGTGTTCGGGGCGGGGGGTGCCAGCGGGCCGTCATGTGGTGGTCCCCAGGGCACGGGGGCAGGTCGTGTTGGTGGGCGTGGGGGTGGCATGGCCGCCTCCCACATGTGGGTGCAAGGTGGTCCCCAGCAGCACCCCCGCCTCGATGCCACGGTTCCCAGCTGGAAGGGAGTCAAGCCCTGGCATCCTGTGCTCCCAGTTGCCAGCCCTCTGCCCACGTGCAGCAGTGACTGAACAGGCCTGCTCCCGGGCGGATCACGCAGCCATGAGCCGTCCATGTGAAAACTGTAAAACATGAAAAGGATCCTGCCCACGCACTGGTTTCTGTGAGATTTCTGCTGCTTCGTCCAGTTCTGGGAAGTTGGGAGTCTCAGGGTCTGCCTGGCAGTGTCTCCAGTTTTGGGAGCAGGGATCTCCCCTGTGACCTCACTTCTCTGATGGATCCATGAAGAACTGTTAACGTTTCAGTTTGTGCGGCTTTCCCTTCTGGTTAGGACAGAGACACGACTTCCAGGTTCCTGCATGCTGCAGTGGGAACTGGAACTCCAACCGCGCTTTCTGACGCAAACGTTTTTTTCTTATAAGTATATGTCATTTAGGTAACAAAATTGCTATTTTAAATATTAAACTTAAAAGAGGGTTCGCACTTTTGACTCAGCACTTACCCTTTGGGGGAAAGGGAGACAAGATTTATAAACAAATATGTCCATAGTGACGGCCTAGCATCATCTGGAAATAGCATAATTGTCTAAGAGCAGGAGAACGCTTGCGTACATTATGCTCTCGTGGAATGATGGCATGCAAATGTGAAAAGTAGTTTAAAAAGAGTTTTAAAGCAACATGAAAAGGCATGACCTGAGCTTGTAAATGCAGCCAGTGTTCTAAAAGTTTTATAGATTCCAAGTTTTCCATAATATAAATACTTGTTAATTTATATTTAGAAAAAAATGTTATAAAATGTCTCTCCTTGGAAGGCCCTCCTAGGCTTTCTGCCCTCCCCCTGGCTCCCCAAGGGGCTGCCTTCCTGTGGCCAGGCCTCCCTGCCTTGAGGTCTCAGCTGGCCTGGCCCCCGGGAGGGGCCCTGTCATCCACTCCCTGCTGAGCCGCGTGGAGCTGGCAGTAGACTTTTCGGTTCATCCGTTTCCTTGGAGGAAATTGGTTTCTGTGGTTGTTGAGTCTAACCGCCAGGTTCCACTGTTGAGTCCAGAAAGTTTCCTTGTTTCCCGACACTGTGCTATCAGCTCAGCTTCCGTCTGATCCATAGCTTTAACATTCTTCCACCAAGAAACTGAAGACAGCCATGAATTGGTTTTTAGAAAGACTGAAAAGTCACAGGGCTCTCTGGGCCAAGACAAACTGACGGATGGCAGTCTCGGCCTTGAGTGGTCTGGACGGCAGGGCCGGGCAGGAGTGTTCGGGGCGGGGGGTGCCAGCGGGCCGTCATGTGGTGGTCCCCAGGGCACGGGGGCAGGTCGTGTTGGTGGGCGTGGGGGTGGCATGGCCGCCTCCCACATGTGGGTGCAAGGTGGTCCCCAGCAGCACCCCCGCCTCGATGCCACGGTTCCCAGCTGGAAGGGAGTCAAGCCCTGGCATCCTGTGCTCCCAGTTGCCAGCCCTCTGCCCACGTGCAGCAGTGACTGAACAGGCCTGCTCCCGGGCGGATCACGCAGCCATGAGCCGTCCATGTGAAAACTGTAAAACATGAAAAGGAGGCGCAGTGGCTTCTGGCTTGTGTCTCCAGCCTTTGAATTAGCGGCTCACCCGCCAAGAGCGTGTTCCAAGCGGCTGTTCTGCGTGGAGGGGACGAGTGCTGCACACACTGGAGCCAAGATGACTGTCAGAGAGAGGAGAGCGTCTGGTGATCTGGGGAGGGAACTTTCCAGGCCTAACTGAGGGCCCACGTGCCTCCTCGAACATAAACATCACACGGTCCCGGTGAGCCGAGGCGGGCTGACGCGGCGCCCTTGCCTGGAGTTAGCACCGGCACCCCCCACCAGCTTAAACCCCAACAGTCAGAAAACGAAGGTCACGGCACCCGGTCCCATCACTTCATGCACACCGGTGGGGAGACAGTGGAAACAGTGGCAGACTTATTTTTCTTGGGCTCCAAAATCACTGCAGATGGCGACTGCAGCTATGAAGTGAAAAGACACTTGCCCTTGGAAGAAAAGTCATGACCAACCTAGACAGCATAAGCGGAGACATTGCTTTGCCAACAAAGGTCCATCTAGTCAAAGCTGTGGTTTTCCCAGCAGTCATGTATGGATGTGAGAGTTGGACTATAGAGAAAGCTGAGCACCAAAGAATCGATGCTTTTGAACTGTAGTGTTGGAAAGACTCTTGAGAGTCCCTTGGACTGCATGAAGATCCAACCAGTCCGTTGTAAAGGAGATCAGCCCTGATATTCATTGGAAGGACTAGTGCTGATGGTGAAGCTCCAATACTCTGGCCATCTGATCTGAAGAACTGACTCAGGGTCTTTGAAAAGAGCCTGATGCTGGCAAAGATTGAAGGCGGGAGGAGAAAGGGACGACAGGATGAGATGGTGGATGGACGGACTCGATGGACGTGAGTCTGAGCAGCTCTGGGAGCTGGTGATGGGCAGGGAAGCCTGGCTGCTGCAGTCCATGGGGTCACAGAGTCGGACACGACTGAGTGACCGAGTGTCCACCCCGAAGATGGACCCCAGGAGCAAGACAGATGTTCATGGCTCACTTGGGAGGGATCCCAGGGAGCAGTGGCGGGGGGAGGGAGGCTGAGGAGGGGTGGTCGGGAGGCAGGGTCCTGTGTGGACTGTGGTCTTCAGCCCCCAGGTCCTCTGAGGAGCTGCCCGCTGTTCCCTGGAGAGAGTCGGAGGCTGGGGTATCTCTACACTGACTCTCACCTTTCACCACCCCGGCTGTAAGCCCTGGTGCTCCTGCGCAGCCCTACCTTGTACCAAGCAAGTGCCCACGGACAGAAAGAAAGTCTCCAGGCAGAGACGCAGAGAGACCGGACACAGTGGGCCTGGTGGGGCCTGTCCCCTGCGGGGCTGGTGGACTGTGTGTGGTGGGGGCACACTTGACACTCCTCCTCCCCCGAGATAAGGCAGGCACCTGGATTCTAGATGATCCTTTGACTTAAGCTGAGTCCATCACCTCAGTAACCGAGTGCCAGCCGTGTGTCGGGCCATGTCCTGGACTTGGTAATGGCAGGGGGCAAAAGAGACCCCACGCTCTTGGAGCTCCCATGAACATAGCTGTGCAGCACGGGGGTGGCGTGGGGGACCCAGGAAAGACAAAGTTAGAGAGGGGAGAGGCCAGGAGCGCTAATGAGGGGAGGGTCAAGGGCTAGATGAGGGGACAGGGGCATGGCAAGGCTTCCCGTAAGCCCACACTTGACAGTGTGGTTTCATGATGAGCAGACATAGGGGCCCTGTGGGCTGTGGCCACAAGCCATGAGGACCGCCACTGGAGCAGTGCATCCTGGGAAGCTCCGTGTCCCGGTCCCATCGCAGGATGGTGGGTCATCAGCAGCTTCCCGTTCACCTGCAGCCAGCAGCTGGGGTCACTCAGCCCGGATGGCTGGCCCTGGACTTGGCCTGTGGAGGAAACCACAGCAGCTTCACTGTTTCTGTGGGTCATGTGCCTGCCTCGCAGACACATCCTCGTTTGCCATTTTGTGGAAGTCTCACCATCTCTGGGAGCTGGAGGGAAGCAGCAGGCCAGTGCCTGGGCAAGCAGGCAGCACTGGTGGGTTCAGAAGAGCAGCCTCCCAGTGGATGGGAGTTCCCGACTCTGTGCCTGTGGACCAGGTTCCTAGGGTCTCTATAACACAGTATCACAGACTTCGTGGCTGCAAACCACAGAGATGGAGCCTCACATGGATCTGGAGGCCAGAAGTCTGGCATCAAGTCATCTGCCACATCGAGCTCTCTTTGAAGCTCCCCCCTCACTCTTGCTTCTGGGGAGATCACTTTGCCAGCCTCCCTCTTGCTTCTGGGTGTTTCTGGATATCCCCGGCATTCCTTGGCAGGTAGATGCGCTCATCCAGTCTCTGCCTCGTCTTCACGTCAGCTTCTCTGTTCTGTGTCTTCTCTCCTCTTCCCGCATGAGAACACCTGTCACTGGATTTAGGGCCTAAATGATCTCATGGAGGATCTCATCTTGAAGTCCTTGATTTAATTGCATCTGCAAAGACCCTTTTGTCAAATAAGGTCACATTACAGGCAATGGGCAGGCATATCTTTTGGGGGCCACCATTCAATCCATTGTGGGGCTGTCCAGGTGGGCCTAGTGCTAAACAGTCCTCCTGGCAATGGAAGAGAGGCGAGAGACTTGGGCTCCAACCCTCCAGGAAGGTCCCCTGGAGGGGGAAATGGCCACCCACTCCAGTATTCCTGGGGAGAGACCCATAGACAGGACAGAGGAGCCTGGCAGGCTACAGTCCATCGGGTCACAGAGAGTCGGACATGAGTGAGCGTTTGAGCATATACATATTCAATTCACTGTGGCTTGCTTTGGAGACTGAGAAACTAAAAGTTATTTTCTACTTTTAACCAATTAGTATAAAAGTGGTCTCAAGGCAGCCCCAGTTGCAAGCACAGAGGCATGGAGAGGCTGCCCCGCTGGCGAGGACAGTCTGGGGCTGCGTTTCTGCTCTGCTGATGCTCCTCCAGCCATCTCCACACATTTCCCCATCTCCACACTCAAAGCCAGAGTTTTAAGTGTTTCTTCTCCCAGTTGTCAAGTGGATGGTAATATTGTGAAGTGAAGATGCAGATTTCAAGCCCCAGCCACAGCGTGTGTGAACCCTGTAAACTTGGTCAAATGCATCACTAAACCTCTTTGCACCTTGTTTTTCCCATCTGTGGAATGGAGACGTTTTCTGCCTTACCCTCTTCAAGTACGGTCAAAGATGCAATAAAGCCACATGGTAAAGTGTTTTAGAAATGATAAGGTAACACAAAGCGTTATCTAATTAGAGGCTAACTTAGGCTTTAAAACCAAAAGTCCTTTTCTGGGGCCATGCCTTGAGGCACGCGAGATCTTAGTTCCCTGACCAGGGATCGAAATTGTGTTCCCTGCGTTCGAAGTGCATGTGAAATACTGGCCCACCACGGAAGAGAAGTGAAGTGAAGTGAGCTCGCTCAGTCGTATCCGACTCTTTGCGACCCCGTGGACTCTAGCCCACCAGGCTCTTCCATCCATGGGATTCTCCAGGCAAGGATACTGGAGTGGGTTGCCATTTCCTTCTCCAGGGGAACTTCCTGACCCAGGGATTGAACCCAGGTCTCCTGCATTGCAAGCAGGCGCTTTAACCTCTGAGTCTCCGGGAAATCTTTATATCACCTGATTCCTTGATGAGCAAATAGATAATAGCTGACACATTCCTGGTGCTCAAGCAATATCAGTTATAATAACAGTGCTTCAGAAGCCATGTCACCTCTCCAGGATAATGTTTGTCATGTAAAATTTCAGCTATTACATAGTCATATGGAAAAAAGCAGAAAACAGATTGAGCAAAATTAAGAAAAAATTACATCAACCTGAGGAATATGTAATTAACATTTTATAGATCTTTTCAGATTTTTCCATGTATCAGTTCAGTTCAGTTCAGTCGCTCAGTCATGGCCGACTCTGCGACCCCATGAATCGTAGCACGCCAGGCCTCCCTGTCCATGTATATGAATATGTAATTATTTTCTAAAACTGGATATATTTTCATAGCATTATTTTTAATGCTTATCCAGAATTCTAATTAATTCTATATTATTGAACATTTAGATTTGATTTTTTCTTTTTCTTTTTGCTATAATAGTATTGATAAGAACATGATTATAGCTAAATCTTTGTAAGTGAAGGTTAATCAGGTGAAAGGACGGACTAGAAGTGGAAAAACGAGGTCATATCCCTGGCATGTATATAAGA
This sequence comes from Madoqua kirkii, assembly GCA_006408675.1. NCBI lineage: Eukaryota > Metazoa > Chordata > Mammalia > Artiodactyla > Bovidae > Madoqua > Madoqua kirkii. The sequence continues at coordinate 9,184 of SJYC01087042.1, read as the reverse complement.
CTGTGGTAGAACCCTGTAAAATTTACCACGTCCGCCATGCTGCTGCTTCCTTTTTGCTTGCACTGCGCCGCATGCCGGATCCCCGGCTCCTGCACCCGGGATCAGATCTGGGGCCCTGCGATGAGAGCACGGAGTCTGCCCCTGGACCCAGGGAAGCCCCATGGTCACCATTTTTTTAAGCTTATTTTTAATTGGAATATAATTGCTTTACAGTGTTGTAAGGGTCTCCGCCATCGTCAGCGTGAATCAGCAAGAGGCATACACTTGCTCCCTCCCTCGTGAAGCTCCCTCCACCTCCGCCCCCATCCCACCCCTCTGGGTTGTCTCAGAGCTTCTGATTTGCGCTCGCTCCCGAGCTATGCCACCCGTGAGCGCTATTCTTAAGCGTGCAGTGCAGTGGACCGAAACACAATGTGCGGTATTCTCCAGCCCTGACCACCCTCTCCAGCGCCCTCTTCATCCTGCAGAACTGAGACCCCCTGTTAAGCACTAACGCCCCAGCCTCTCCCTCCCTCCCCCTCACAGCCACTGTCTGGGTTCTGTCTCTATGAATCTGGCCACTCTGGGGACCTCACAGAAGCAGATCAGACAGGGTCTATCCTTCCGTGACGGTTTCTGTCACTTTCTGTAACAGCCTCAAGGTTCATCCACCTATGTATGGGAATTTGCTCCCTGTTTAAGGCTGAATGGTGTTCTATTGCATGGATTGGCCATTTTGCTTATTCATTAGCCAATGGACCCCTTGGGCTGCTCTCACCTCCTGTGCTGCTGTGAATAATGCTTCTATGAACACAAGTGTGCAAGTCTCTCTTTGAACTCCTGGTTTTAATGCTTTGGGGTATATACTCAGACGCAGAGTTGTTGGGTCATCTCAAATTTCTATTTTTAACCTTTTTAAGAAACTGCCTTGCAATTTTCCATAGTGGTTGCACCATTTTGCATTCCTACCAACAGCAGACAAAGATTTCGTATTCTCCCCATTTTTCGTATCTTTTCATAGTAGCCGTCCTGAGGTGTAGGAGGGATCATGGGTATATTTTCAAGGGTTTAAAATTAATTGGCAGACTATTCAGAACAGGACTGGTTCAAAATCAGGAAAGGAGGATGTCAAACCTGTATATTGTCACCCTGCTTGTTTAACTTCTATGCAGAGTACATCATGTGAACTGCTGGGCTGGATGAAGCACAAGCTGGAACCAAGATTGCTGGGAGAAACATTAGTAACCTCAGATATGCAGATGACACCACCCTTATGGCAGAAAGTGAAGAGGAGCTAAAGAGCCTTTTGATGAAAGTGGAAGAGGAGAGTAAAAAAGCTGGCTTAAAGCTCAACATTCAGAAAACGAAGATCATGGCATCTGTTCCCATCACTTCATGGGAAATAGATGGGGAAACTATGGAAACAGTGACAGACATTATTTTGGGGGGCTCCAAAATCACTGCAGATGGTGACTGCAGCCAAGTGCTGCTGTGAATAATGCTTCTATGAACACAAGTGTGCAAGTCTCTCTTTGAACTCCTGGTTTTAATGCTTTGGGGTATATACTCAGACGCAGAGTTGTTGGGTCATCTCAAATTTCTATTTTTAACCTTTTTAAGAAACTGCCTTGCAATTTTCCATAGTGGTTGCACCATTTTGCATTCCTACCAACAGCAGACAAAGATTTCGTATTCTCCCCATTTTTCGTATCTTTTCATAGTAGCCGTCCTGAGGTGTAGGAGGGATCATGGGTATATTTTCAAGGGTTTAAAATTAATTGGCAGACTATTCAGAACAGGACTGGTTCAAAATCAGGAAAGGAGGATGTCAAACCTGTATATTGTCACCCTGCTTGTTTAACTTCTATGCAGAGTACATCATGTGAACTGCTGGGCTGGATGAAGCACAAGCTGGAACCAAGATTGCTGGGAGAAACATTAGTAACCTCAGATATGCAGATGACACCACCCTTATGGCAGAAAGTGAAGAGGAGCTAAAGAGCCTTTTGATGAAAGTGGAAGAGGAGAGTAAAAAAGCTGGCTTAAAGCTCAACATTCAGAAAACGAAGATCATGGCATCTGTTCCCATCACTTCATGGGAAATAGATGGGGAAACTATGGAAACAGTGACAGACATTATTTTGGGGGGCTCCAAAATCACTGCAGATGGTGACTGCAGCCATGAAATTCAAAGACGCTTGTTCCTTGGAAGAAAAGCTATGACAAAACCTAGACAGTGTTTTAAAAAGCAGAGACACTACTTTGCCTACAAAGGTCTGAATAGTCAAAGCTATGGTTTTTCCAGTGGTCATGTATGGATGTGAGTGTTGGACCATAAAGAAGGCTGAGCGCTGAAACTGATGCTTTTGATCTGTGGTGTTGGAGAAGACTCTTGAGAGTCCCTTGGACAACAGTGAGCTCAAACCAGTCTATCTTAAAGGAAATCAACTCTGACTATTCACTGGAAGGACTGATGCTGAAGCAGAAGCTCCAACACTTTGGCCACCTGATGTGAAGAGCCGACTCATTGGAAAAGACCCTGATGCTGGGAAAGATTGAGGGCAGGAGGAGAAGGGGGTGACAGAGGATGAGATGGTGGATGGCATCACTGACTCGGTGGGCATGAGTTTGAGCCAGCTCCGGGAGTTGGTGATGGGCAGGGAGGCCTGGCGTGCTGCAGTCCATGGGGTCACAAAGACTCAGACACAACCGAGCAACTGAACAACAACATTCAGCAGAAAAGTAATACTTTGCTCCCTTACCATTGATGAATACAGCAGCCATTTCCACCATCCTTATGAATGCAGAGCATCCTTGCTAATTTTTTGACATGTGCAAAAGGCAGCATGGGTGGCAAGACAGGCCCAGAGGACAGTGCCCGCCTTCCCAAGAGCATGGCCTGCCTGGCTGAGACCACACCCCGCTGGCTGGCACCTTCTGGGGTGAGAATCCTGTTTCAGCTCCATGGATTCTGTCTTCACAGGCTTCTTTCTGATGTACATGCTGAAATTTTCACAAGAGGCCGGAGAAACTCCTCAAAGGACTAAGGGCTAAACTCAACAGGCCCCAAAGAAGCAAACCTATGACCCGCACAAAATCTGGGGTGTGTCAGTCGACCTTTGAGGGGGACAGCGAGACTAATCAGTTGATTGCTTTTCCTTTGCTTCATTTTACAATTTGAGTTGTGATTGCAGGGCTCTGATTTCCCAAACCTCCAAAACCTTCACAACTTGAAACTGACTAGTAAACTACATTGTGTAACGGGAGAGAGAACCCTTGCCTGTCCCTGGGACCCTCCCTTTCCCCCAGATCTATTAAAAAAGTGAAGACCACCTCTGCCGAGACCCTTTCTTCCTTGGTGGTCAGCAGACCCTGCTGCCGTTCTGATCTCCTCGCTGAGCTCTGGGAACAGGCGGTGAGCAGCTGATTAGCATGAAAAGAGCTTAATTGGATGAGAAACTTGCAGAGGTTCTGCAGACCAGAGGTTTACTGATGGCTTCTGGCTTCGATTATGGCTGGGCCGGTTGACTCCAAGCTTGTGGTCATTGGGTGGATTCTGCTGGATTTCTCCCCAAAGCCAGAGGGCCCTCTGGCACCTGTGCAGAGCAGAAGCTGTTCAAACTCTTTATATAATAGTATCATCCAGGGATAGCTATGGCAACTGAGACAGCCTATTCAGAAGCAGAGACATCACTTTGCTGACAAAGATCCCTATAGTCAAAGCTGTGTTTTTTTCCTGTAGTCATGTATGGGTGTGAGAGTTGGGCCGTAAAGGAGGCTGAGCCCTCAGAATTGATGCTTTCGAACTGTGGTGCTGGAGAAGACTCTTGAGAGTCCCTTGGACAATAAGGAGATCAAACCAGTCCATCCTAAAGGAAATCAGTCCTGAATATGCATTAGAAGGACTGACGCTAAAGCTGAAGCTCCAATACTTTGGCCACCTGATGCGGACTCATTGGAAAAGAGAGAACGATGCTGGGAATGATTGAAAGCAGAAGGAGAAGGGGACGGCAGAGGATGAGATGGCTAGATGGGAACCTGAATTTGAGCAAACTCTGGGAACTGGTGATGGACAGGGAAGCCTGGTGTGCTGCAGTCCATGGGGTTGCAAAGAGTCGAACAAGACTGAGCAACTGAACAACAACAACATCATCCAGGGAATTCTGCTCAATATTACGTGGCAGCCTGGATGGAAGGGGCGCTAGGGGGAGAAAGGATACGTGTATACCTATGTCTGAGTCCCTTTGCTGTCCACCTGAAACTATAACAACATTGTTAATCAGCTACACTCCAATATAGAATAAAAAATTTAAAAATAATATGCATTAGAAGGACTGACGCTAAAGCTGAAGCTCCAATACTTTGGCCACCTGATGCGGACTCATTGGAAAAGAGAGAACGATGCTGGGAATGATTGAAAGCAGAAGGAGAAGGGGACGGCAGAGGATGAGATGGCTAGATGGGAACCTGAATTTGAGCAAACTCTGGGAACTGGTGATGGACAGGGAAGCCTGGTGTGCTGCAGTCCATGGGGTTGCAAAGAGTCGAACAAGACTGAGCAACTGAACAACAACAACATCATCCAGGGAATTCTGCTCAATATTACGTGGCAGCCTGGATGGAAGGGGCGCTAGGGGGAGAAAGGATACGTGTATACCTATGTCTGAGTCCCTTTGCTGTCCACCTGAAACTATAACAACATTGTTAATCAGCTACACTCCAATATAGAATAAAAAATTTAAAAAACAACAACAAAACAAAACCAAGAAAACCAGCATCATCAATCCTTGTTACTTGCAGATTCCATATTTGCAATTTGGCCTGTTTGCTGAAATGTATTTGTGGCCCTCAGACAGATGCCCATGTGTTTCCAGACGTTGTGGACACGTGCAGAGCAACCTATACTTTGAGATGCTCTTTGCATCTCGTTCTCAGCTGAGCCCAAAGCAGGAAACACTCTGCCTTCTTGGTTCAGCTCTGACCCTGTAAATAAATGTCCTTTTTGTGACCCACTCAGTACTACATTTTCCATATTTTTGTGCTTTTCTGTTGATAATTTTGCTCTTTAAAATGGGCCCCCAGTCTAACCCAGAAGAACTTCCTGCTTATTTAACTTATATCAGAGTACATCATGAGAAACGCTGGGCTGGAAGAAGCACAAGCTCGCATCAAGATTGCCAGGAGAAATATCAACAACCTCAGATATGCAGATGACACCACCCTTATGGCAGAAAGTGAAGAGGAACTAAAAAGCCTCTTGATGAAAGTGAAAGAGGAGAGCGAAAAGGTTGGCTTAAAGCTCAACATTCAGAAAACGAAGATCATGGCATCCGGTCCCATCACTTCATGGGAAATAAATGGGGAAATAGTGTCAGACTTTATTTTTAGGGGCTCCAAAATCACTGCAGATGGTGATTGCAGCCATGAAATTAAAAGACGCTTACTCCTTGGGAGGAAAATTATGACCAATCTAGACAGCATGTTTAAAAGCAGAGACATTACTTTGCCAACAAAGGCCCATCTAATCAAGGTTATGGTTTTTCCAGTAGTCATGTATGGATGTGAGAGTTGGACTAAGAAGAAGGCTGAGTGCCGAAGAATTGATGCTTTTGAACTGTGGTGTTGCAGAAGACTCTTGAGAGTCCCTTGGACTGCAAGGGATTCAACCAGTCCATTCTAAAGGAGATTAGTCCTGAGTGTTCTTTGGAAAGACTTATGCTAAAGCTGAAACTCCAATACTTTGGCCACCTGATGCGAAGAGTTGACTCACTGGAAAAGACTCTGATGCTGGGAGGGAGGAGGGGAAAAGGACGACAGAGGGTGAGATGGCTGGATGGTATCAACGACTTGATGGGCGTGAGTTTGGGTGAACTCCAGGAGTTGGTGATGGACAAGGAGGCCTGGTGTGCTGCAATTCATGGGGTAGCAAAGAGTTGGACATGACTGAGCGACTGAACTGAACTGAACTGAAGGGCACAAACATTACGTGTGCCTTCTGGGGAAAGTAAATGTTAGAGAAGGTGGTTCAGCCCTGAGTTATAGTGTGGTTGGCTATGACTGTTCAATACTAGTGAGCCAACTGCATGTATTGAGTAAGGTGACTACACAGAGACACACATGAAACAAGGTCATGAATTGGTCAATGAAAATGTTGGGACCAGGCTTGTGACGACAGGACGCACTCCCTGCGGACGAGAATGGACTCTGTTTTGCTTGCATTATCAAAAATTACCCTGTTTGGTTGAAGACTAAGAGCAAGGTCTGAGCTGTTGTTCAACCACATACAACTTCTGGCCCTTCTAGGACTAAATCCCAGCTCTGCTCCAGGGCTACTTCTGGTCCATGGAGCCTCCAGAGCACCCAGCCTGTGTTAGGTCCCAACCCCTTAACTAGTTAGATCTCAAGATCTTGCTGCTGCTGCCGCTAAGTCGCTTCAGTTGTGTCCGACTCTGTGCGACCCCATAGACGGCAGCCCACTAGGCTCCCGTCTCTGGGATTCTCTCTGCAGGGCCCAACTTCTGAAGGAAGTTGTGTTCGGAGGTTCTGGGTGGATGCAGATTTGGGAGCAGTATTCAACCATGCCAGTATTACGCAGAGGCCTGTCTTCCCAATGACCTACCCCACCCCCACTCCCCTCATCCCAGGGGGAACATCCAAAAAAGGTTAGGGTTAGGGTCAGGGTCAGGGTCCGGGTCAGCCCGGAGCACTGTGATGCCTTGGCCAAGCCCTTCAACCACCTGACCCCTCACGGCAGCTACAGGCCCTTCCACGGGAGGTGGGGTGGGGGCCGTGGGGACGATGCTCCTCCGGGGCTCAGCACCTGTCAGCGTGCCGGAAACAGGAGGCACTCTCGGTGGTGGCGTCATTCCTCAATCTGCAGGCAGAGGTTCGCCGAGGCCTCAGTGGCCTTCTGCTGGGCTGTGGTCCGTCCCTGAGAACTTGGCCTCGCACGTTAGCAGCAGAGGAGGTTCTGGCGCCTGGTTCAGGGTATTGATGGGATGCGGCTGACATGGAAGGACACTGCAGGCAGGTCGGCATCTGGGACTGGTGGAGAGGACGGATGGTGTTCGAGATTCAGGGAGGGGATGCTCACATAGTCAGGAAAGGGTGGGGGCAAAGGTGGGGGCCTGGGGCTCCTAACCCTGGTGGATGCAGATTTGGGAGCAGTATTCAACCATGCCAGTATTACGCAGAGGCCTGTCTTCCCAATGACCTACCCCACCCCCACTCCCCTCATCCCAGGGGGAACATCCAAAAAAGGTTAGGGTTAGGGTCAGGGTCAGGGTCCGGGTCAGCCCGGAGCACTGTGATGCCTTGGCCAAGCCCTTCAACCACCTGACCCCTCACGGCAGCTACAGGCCCTTCCACGGGAGGTGGGGTGGGGGCCGTGGGGACGATGCTCCTCCGGGGCTCAGCACCTGTCAGCGTGCCGGAAACAGGAGGCACTCTCGGTGGTGGCGTCATTCCTCAATCTGCAGGCAGAGGTTCGCCGAGGCCTCAGTGGCCTTCTGCTGGGCTGTGGTCCGTCCCTGAGAACTTGGCCTCGCACGTTAGCAGCAGAGGAGGTTCTGGCGCCTGGTTCAGGGTATTGATGGGATGCGGCTGACATGGAAGGACACTGCAGGCAGGTCGGCATCTGGGACTGGTGGAGAGGACGGATGGTGTTCGAGATTCAGGGAGGGGATGCTCACATAGTCAGGAAAGGGTGGGGGCAAAGGTGGGGGCCTGGGGCTCCTAACCCAGCTCGCCCCGACCCTCTTCTCCCGGGACGGTGGCTGTGGGGGTGTCCTGGGCCCCTCTGTGCCCTGCTTTCTGGGTGACCAGCAGCTTGCAGGCAGCTGCTGAGTTAGGGGTGCTCTGCCCCCTGGAATAAAGTCCCAGCATCGAACCAGAGGAGACAAACAGGGACTCGAAGGGAAGCGGCTTGGGAAGGCGAGCAGCCGTAAGTAATAGCAGGCTGCCCGCCCAGCCGTGTGCTCTTGCTAACAATTCCTGCTAATCCAATCAGAGCAGCTTCCCCCATGAAACTGAGCGGACAGGCTGCACCCCGGCCGTCCCCTCCCGTGTGCAGTATATCTCTTTTTCTGTTTAAAGAGCCAGCTTTCAAATGTTCTTAATAAAACGTTATATATATCATGCAAGGTACAAATAAATATTTTAATATGATTGGAAGAATGCAGAGAATTGTAAAAAGTTATGGACGTTTTACTTCTGATTGGCGGAGACTCAATAAACTCCAGTTTGATGTACTCTAATTTATAGGCGCGCAAAGCCAGCTCTTTGGCACTGGAGGAGGCTGTTAATGCTGAAATGATGTTTAAACACTGACAAATGAACCGCTTGGGCTGCACCTTCATCAAGATGGGAACTGTTGGGGCTGGAAGGCCTGTCTCCTCCTGGCTGCCCTCCCTTCACCTGGGCTGAAGGGCAGGTTGAGGGATGGAGACCAGCGGGGCACCAGGGGCTGCTGGGTTCCTCGGGGGGCGAGGTGTGGACAGCGGACACCAGAGAGAGGCGGGTGGCGCTTCTCTTTCACTCTTGCCCCTAATTACGGGCTTTCTCATTAAAATAACGAGGACCATGTCGGCTAGAATGCAGGCACAGGTTTTTACTTTCCTCCGCGATGGAAACCACATGTACAAGACATCTCTTCCTTTTTTCCCCCCAAAACGTAAACGGGGGAGCTGGTCTTGGTCTGGGGGTCCACCTCCCTGCTCAGCGAGGAACGGAGGCTGGGCTGAGGCTCGGCCTACCCGGAGGCTGGCGGGCGGCAGGCCGGCTCCTTCCACCTCCTGCTGGACCACATCTGCTTGGGGGTCCAGGTCCCCCCGCTGGCGCACTGCGGTTCCCATGGCAGGCAGTAACCCAAGCGGACCTGAGCAGTTATTTATAAACTCTGCCGAATGCCAAACGCCAGGAAGGACCCATTCCCCCAGTTCGCAGGAACATATTTTCAGCATAACTCATCACTTTGAAGATAGGTCCAAACTTTTGTTCACATTTATTGAAAGGAAGTTGTTTTTCAAAACCCCAGTCAGCAGGCGGCCCTGAGCCAGCACCAGGCAGCTTCTTGTGCTGGGGGCTCTGTGGCCCTGCACCCAGCGCCCCACCAGCCTCCCCTTCCTGCACCCAGCGCCCCCCCAGCCTCCCCTTCTCAGCATCTAGAGCCCCCCCCAGCCTCCCCTTCTCAGCACCCAGAACCCCC
>SJYC01087029.1:0-13483 GCA_006408675.1 Madoqua kirkii | reverse complement strand
GGGTGGTGTCATCTGCATATCTGAGGTTATTGATATTTCTCCAGGCAATCTTGATTCAGCTTGTATTTCTTCCAGTCCAGCATTTCTCATGATGTACTCTGCATAGAAGTTAAATAAGCAGGGTGACAATATACAGCCTTGACATATTCCTTTTCCTATTTGGAACCAGTCTGTTGTTCCATGTCCAGTTCTAACTGTTGCTTCCTGACTTGCATACAGATTTCTCAAGAAGCAGGTTAGGTGGTCTGGTATTCCCATCTCTTTCAGAGTTTTCCACAGTTTATTGTGATCCATACAGTCAAAGGCTTTGGCATAGTCAATACAGCAGAAATAGATGTTTTTCTGGAACTCTCTTGCTTTTTCCATGATCCAGCGGATGCTGGCAATTTGATCTCTGGTAGGTTAAGAATTTTTCTATTTTATTAGTTACTGAAAGAAAAATGTTAAAATCTGCCTCTATGAATATGGATTTGTTTTTCTCTTGAAATTCTTTCTTTTACGTCATATGTTTTAAAAAATATATATTTGGTGCACACAAAGTAAAGTTTTTAAAAGTTCTTGGTGAATAAAATTTTTTTATTTACATGAATTGGCCCTTTATATCTCTAATGTATTTTGTGTTACTGTCTATTTTGAAAATTAGTATAGCTATACCAGTTTTACTTTTGAATGGTGTTTTGCATTTCAAGGTTTTTGGATTTTACTTCTTAGGTTTGTCTACTATAAAGAGCATGTGGTTGGATTGCAGTTTTTTTCTTTTCCCAGTCTGAAAATCAGTCTTTCAAACAGAGCACTTAGTGCATTTGTATTTTGTATAACTGCTTATATAGAGAGGCTTAAATCCAATATTTTCTACTCTTCATTTAACATACTTGTTGAATGCTTTGTTTCATTTTCTTTCAAGATGATTTATCTCTCCATTTCTTCCCATAATATTTCAAAATGTACGCACCATTTCTCTTTTTGTGATGACTCTGGAAATTATCATATACCACCTTAATTTCCCATTGTTTAAATTTAATCATAGCTAAAACAACTTTAGCTGTCTTAATTTCAATTATCTCCTCCCTACTTAAATATAACTGTTGTATATTTAAATTCTATTTGTTTTGAACAGATTGAACATTTTTTGACACTCACGTTTTAAAAAGTTTCCTGAATGTTACAAGTTATTTTGCTTTTAATTCTCTTTGTTTCTTAAAACCTACATCTGAGCTCAGCTTCCTTGAACCTGAAGTACATCCATCATAATTTGCTTTAGTTGAAATGTGTTGATAGTTTGCTCTCTCAGAATTTTGTTTGTTTGAACATATTTATTTTGCTTTTATTCTTCAAAGATAATTTCAATTGTTATAGATTCTGTGTAGACAGAAGACTGATACCAATCCATTCTCTTTTGCTTCCATTGTTGCTACAGAACAAGTCAGCAATTAAGTAGTCACATATTGGAAGATGATTTTCTTCTCTGAATACTTCAAAGGATTTCTGTTTGGCTATAGACTCTGTAGTTTCATTGTGATATATACAGACATGAACGTTGTTTTGTAGTGTGTTAGTTACTCAGTTGTGGCCAACTCTTTGTGACCTTGTGGACTGCATCCTGCCAGGCTCCTCTGTCCATAACATTCTCCAGGCAAGAATACTAGAGTGGATCACCATTCCTTTCTCCAGGGTATCTTCTCAACCCAGGGATCTAACCTGGGTCTCCTGCTTTGTAGGTAGATTCTCTACTGTCTGAGCCACCAGGGAAGCCCATATAGATATGAATGCTATTGTTATTTATCATGCTTGGAGATCCATGATGTGATCTCTTTTGTTCTTAATAGATTAGAATATTCTGAGTCATTGTCTTTTCAAATGTTGCCTCTGATAAACTCTTCCCTTCTTTGAGGAATTTCTGAGGTGTGGTATGTGAGATGGAGGAGGGAGAGGGTGCAGGAGAAAAATCATCTGATTAGGAGATAGTCACAGTCATTATTGACTGTTAGCAGAATGTTAGTAGATTCTAGTAGTAGAAAGCTAACATGTTTTGAGCTCTGTGTCACATACACTGCAAAAATACTTTAACATGTGTGCACTGGTTATCTACTTTGCTTCCCAGGTAGCGCTAGTGGTAAAGAATCTACTCACCAACGCAGGAGCCCCGAGGGCTGTAGTCCATGGTGCTGCCAAGAGTCCGATACAACTAAAGCAACTTAGCACACACTGCCAAACAAATTACTCCCAAGTTTAGCAACTGCGAGCAAGAGTGTGAACAAGTGTGTATTATTTCACACTGCTCTTTTAAGATTAATGGTCCAGGAGTGGCTTAGCTGAATGGTTTTGGCGCAGAATCTCTTACAAAGTTGCAGCCAAGCTGTTGGCCAGGGCAGTAGTCATCTGAAGGCTGAAAAGCCACTTGTTATCCAGAAACACCCACACTGGACTGGTAGATGAACGATGACTATGTTGGGCCCATGAAATTTTGAAATTTACTTGTTACAATAGCTTTAACATCTTCACCATTCTAAGTATTTCAGGGAGAAAGTGTTTAAAGTAATGTGACATCTATGTGAGGTAACAGGAAAAGAATAGCCACTTAGATTTGAAATTATAGCTTCTAACCTTGCCCTGCCAGTAAGGAACTGCTTGATGCTAAGGATATTTTTTAAAAACAATGGATTTGGGGCTAGTTAATGCTTAAGGTCTCTTTCAGTTTAAGATTTTATGATTTGAAGGGCTTTCCATAGTCTTAGAGTATATGGAGCAGAAACAACATTCTCCCTTAAGTGTCTTAGGAGCTCTCTGATAGACAGAAAATTGGCAAGCACTCTTCTGCAAGAGAAAGAACAAGGGAGATTTGGTTTTCATCACTAAATAATGCCCTACAGTTATGCCAGCTCCTGCATCAGAAATGAACTAGAAATATGATGCAGCTACTTTAAGTGGCCTTGGATAAGTCATTTAAACTCTTTGAGCCTTGGTTCCTATCCATAAAACAGAGATAAAGTGTGACTTTGCAGCATGATTCTATGGATTAAATGAACTAGTACACATAAATTTCATGGTGCTGTGACTGGCACATAATAATCATGCAATAAGTGTCCAATATATATTACTGCAGTTATTTTTTTGCCTAGGTTAAGATAGAGGTACAGGCTCTCCCTGGGTATGGGTTACACATGGGACTGGAGAACTGAATGATTAGATCCCAGGAAAAACTGAAGAAATGGTCTTTGTGGAGGCCGCACTTATGATGACAAAACCCAAATGACATAGATCTATCACTGCAAATCCACTGGGCTTGGAAATGACAGGAGAGGGTATTATAGAGTCAGCATCTTAGTACATCAGAGAACTTTAAATGAATTTTCTGGCCTGTGCTGTCCAAGCATACAAGGTGATGCTGAGACACTGCACAGGGAGGCCGTGAATTGCAGCAGTCCTTAGAGACTTGTCTGCCTTGATGTGCTTTTGATCATCATTATCCAAGAAAGGAAGGAAGCTGATGGGACTTTACAATTAAAAACAATAATACTGGTATAAATATTAGAAGAAAAATATTCAGGATACTGCAGATCTACTATTTTTAATGACCACTGAATCCTGGCTAGCAGAAAGCAGCCCCTGTCTGTTACTTTAGAAGAGACTCATTGTGCGACTCTGGGCCACATAGTGTGAGTTGCTTATTGAGGGCAGATGGGAGCCACAGGCCCCTTTGTATCAGAGAGGTTCTTAAACATGAGAAGGACTGAGTTTTGCTTGGAGATCAATTAGGCACAGTGAAAAATTCTCTTGAGAGAACATATGGGATCCCTGAACCATATCCAAATAGCCAAATCCTTCCTAGCGTTAAGGAGACTCAGTGCCATCTTTTCATCATCTTTGTTTCAATTTGATCTCTTCCCTCCTCATGTTGTCAATTGTCACCTTTGGTTATAATTTCTGATATAACTTTTATTTGTTTTATATATATAAATGCTTCCCTAAGTAGACTGTACAGCCTTCAAGAGAGGGGCTGTTTTTTTGAATTCTAGAGATCTTCAAATGTGACTAGCAGAGGGCTAAATATCAGGAATTCATTAATAAAGACTAATTGAAATGAGTTTTCAACCACCTGTGTAGAGGACATACTGCATTTTTCATTTGGTAAAATTGGGTCATTTTTGAGCTTTTAAGGCAATATTGAAGGTCTCTTAAGGATGCAAATTCTGAATTAACATTTCTATTTTGTCCTAACTCAGCGGTACACGATTCCCTGAGTTGCCCACCAGGTATAATGAGAACTTTTGTGGAACTCTGGGAGTGAGAAAAAGAAAAGTTAACTTGGCAACTTCTTGACACTCTGAGTTCAGCTCTGAATGATAAATACTGGAGTCAATATTTTCCAAACTGCCAGGGATAAGCATTTTTAAAGGCCTAATTGTTTTTAAAAACTATGTCACTTAAAGTGTAATTTGAACATTAAGTCACATGCACTAGTGAAGCCTGGTAGATAACCTTTTGTATGTGAAATATTTTTGTAAAAGCAGAAGAAAATGGCAGGAAAATGAGCTTTCCAATCAGGCATGTTCAAAAGACTAATTCTATTGTCTTGGTGATTTCTTTTCTCTAAAGTACACTTCCTTTGATAAAGATGCTTGTTTTAGAAGGAAAAGGAAAATTCATTCTCATAGTATGAGAGTTTTTTTGAAAACCTCTTTCCCTATTGACCCAGAATCCTAATTTTACTTCCCTTTTCAGTGCTAAATTATCTTTAACTACCATGACATTAAAAAAGACACATTAAGAGTCACCTTGATTAAAGAGGAATGATTGGGTCAAATTTTGCCTCTAGGTTTCTGTGCATATTTTCAGGAACCGATTTGCTACCAGATTTGTATCTTCTGTTGACTCCTTAGGTGACACAATTTATTATGTCCATAAATGGAGGACTGGGGGGCTCTTTCAACTAGCTAGCCAGCCCATGGTCATTTTATTGCATGACAGTCCTTGATTGAACAATGAGGAAAGTAATTATGATCTGCAAAGAAGACAGATAATTACTATACGGTAGTAAGAGGGCAGAGTCTCCTTGTAGGGTCACTGAGTGCATGGAGAAAGTGCTGGGAGGGTCTTTAGAACTTGCCCCTTCAGGTTGCCTTCATTGGGTAACACCTATCCACCTTGTATTTTATTATTCTATCTGAAGTCTGAAGAAAGAGATTCTAATAGCAGATAGGAAATTGGATTCAGTGTTGCAAAGAATTATTTGAAGGAAGTATGAGGAACACTAAGAAACTAAAGGACTTGTTTAGGTGAAATAGACATATGGTTAGAGAGCTGGTTTTGTGCTTCCAAAAATCTCTAGCTATTGATCATTGCGATAGCTGTGAATTTCTTGGCTGATTACAATCAGCAAGGTTTTTCCCAAAGGACAATTATGGTCTCAATTGAAAAGTCTATAAGCAAGTTAGTTTGGACATTTAAACATGGCCCTTAGCTATGCAAATAATGAACTCATGTCTTGCAGAAAACAAACTGAGTGAGGCTTTATCCTTTCTTCTGCTACTTCTCTCTGATGCCTAACCCCAACCACAAACCTATAGCCTGAAGTTTGGTTATCTAATTCCTTTTGCTATCCATTTTATAAAACAAATTAATTTTACAGTTTCTTTCATTGTGCTTCAGTCAAGCTTGTCTTAAAGTAAGGACAGTGTTATTTAAGATTTCCTTCTGTCACGTGAGACTAATTGGTCTAATTCATTATGTAAAAAACTATATGGGCTATGAGACAAATGAAGTAATGTATTTTGAACACTAGTGTAATTGCTAATGAGATCTAATGTGAGTAAACTGCCTGTAACTTAAGTGTCTCAGCAAGATGGATATGTTACATTTTAGAAAGGATGAAGTTGAAATAAGTTATAGCATCAGTTAGCAGTATAGTTACAGAGGAAAATAGAGAGTAAGGGATAATATAATTTAAATTAAAATATTTCACTTTAAGGTTAATTTTTTTTGCTACGTGGTCTTTTCCCATTATGGTGAGTTTGAATAAAATGTTAACTCATGACCAACTGCTCCTTTCAATGTTTATGAACCAATGTAGTAGCAGCATATTTTGAGTAGGGCCTTTTGAGAAGGATTGATGTCACAACAAAGCCAAGATCCAGAGAAACCTATGATGTTCATCAGTCATAATTGAACAAATTTACATTCCATTGTGCAGTGACAAACTTGGGATGATAATTTACAAATAGAGTGTAGTCTACATCCTTGAAGGGGTTGGGGGAAAGATGTAGGAGTTTCTTGGGCTATAGTTTTGTCCACAATTTTATTTTTGATGAATGGTTTGACAAGAGACAGTAAGGTGAGGAGAGGGATGTTTTTCTCAACTATAGGAAATGAAAGAGAATGGTTAGCCAAGTAAGCAAGGCATGGAGACCATAAGGATTTTACATTCACAAGTCCAGGTACTGGTCCTAACTGGTGATTTATGTATAAAAATAAGGTCCTAAATAGGGCTTCTCAGGAGGTGCTAGTGGTAAAGAACCCACTGCCAATGCTGGAGACATAAGAGATGACAGTTCAATCCTTGGGTTGGGAAGATCCCCTGGAGAAGGGCATGGCAACCCACTCCAGTACTCTTGCCTGGAGAATCCCATGGACAGAGGGACCAGTCGGGCTACAGTCCATGGGATCACAAAGAGTCAGACATGATTGAAGCAACTTAGCACACACACACACAAGGATCTAGATATGTGATATTTAAAGACTAAATGAGCCAAAGTTGCTGGATACTCACCTCCAACATTTGGACTATTTGCAGTTACTGAAATGTCTCTGGGTTTTAACTCAGGAAACTGGCAAGAATTGGATGTGATTCAAGCCATAAGAAAGAACTGGAAAACATTATTAGAGCAGAGCCTTAAGTACCCACTCTCTTATTCTTGCCTGGAGAATCCCAGGGATGGGGAAGCCTGTTGGGCTGCCTTCTATGGGATCGCACAGAGTCAGACTCACTGAAGCAACTTAGCAGCAGCAGCAGCAGCAGAGCCTTAAGTAGAAAAGAAAGTTAGGGGATTATTTTGTAACTATGGGATTTGGATTGGGAATTCAAACATGTAGTTCCTGCTATCAAAATGGGAAGCTGTGATGGAGGGGAAATGTATCAAGTGACATTTGAGAATCAATGTGGCAAGCCAAGGACTAGTACTCCAGGTGAAAGCTGTAGTAATGATAATTTAGAGAGCAAAACCACTAAAATGGAAATTCTGTGAGCAAAGTAATCTTGCCTGCCTCTTTATTGCTCTCTCTCTGGTGCTTAGGAAATAGCCTGGTACAAAGTGGGTGCTCCCTGTATATTTTGAAGGGGTGTGAATGTGGGGTACAGAGTTCTACAGGGATGTACAAGTGGTTTACATATGAGAAGAACAAGGGTTGGAGAAGTTCCTGCTTTATCTGATAGAAGAACCAGTTCAGTACAGGGGGGAGCTGAAGAAGAAGAGAAGAAAGAGGCTGACTGGCTCAGCCAAAGACAGAGCTTCTTCCTTCTACATCTCAATGTTAGATTCATTGTCATACCTTGAGACTAATAGAGATTCATTTCAGTTCTTCAGTACTTTAGTAATAAAATAGATTAAATTCCAATCCAAACCATATAAAGACAATTATCACTTCAGTTCAGTCGCTCAGTCGTGCCTGATTCTTTGCAGCCCCATGGATTGCAACATGCCACGCTTCCCTGTCCATCACCAACTCCCAGAACTTGCTCAGACTTATGTCCATTGAGTCAGTGATGCCATCCACCCATCTCATCCTCTGTCATTTCTTTCTCCTCCTGTCTTCAATCTTTGCCACCATCAGGGACTTTTCCAAGGAGTCAGTCCTTTGCATCAAGTGGCCAAAGTCTTGGAGTTTCAGCTTCAGTTTCAGTCCTTCCAATGAATATTCAGAACTGATTTCCTTTAGGATTGATTAGTTTGATCTCCTTGCAGTTCAAGGGACTCTCAAGAGTTTTCTCCAACAACACAGTTCAAAAGCATCAATTCTTTGGCACTCAGCTTTCTTTATAGTCCAACTCTCACATCCATACATGACTACTGGAAAGCACACAGCATTGACTAGACATATCTTTGTTGGCAAATTAATGTCTCTGCTTTTTACTGTGTTAAGTTGATCATAGCTTTTCTTCCAAGGAATAAGCGTCTTTTAATTTCATGGCTGCAGCCAACATCTGCAGTAATTTTGATGTTCCCCCAAAATAAAGTCTATCGCTGTTTCCATTGTTTCCCCATCTATTTGCCATGAAGTGATGGGACTGGATGCCATAATCTTCGTTTACTGAATGTTAAGTTTTAAGCCAACTTTTTACTCTCCTTTTTCACTTTCATCAACAGGCTCTTTAGTTCTTCTTTGCTTTTTGCCATAAGGGTGGTATCATCTGCATATCTGAGGTTATTGATATATCTCTAGGCAATCTTGATTCCAGCTTTTACTTCATCCAGCAAAATCTGGCATTTTGCATGATGAACTCTGCATAGAAGTTAAATAAGCAGAGTGACAATATACAGCTTTGACGTACTCCTTTACTGATTTGGAACAAGTCTATTTTTCCATGTCTGGTTCGAAGTGTTGCTTCTTGACCTGCATACAGATTTCTCAGGAGGCAGGTGAGGTGGTCTGGTATTCCGATTTCTTGAATTTTCTACAGTTTGTTGTGATATACACAGTCAAAGACTTTGACGTAATCAATAAAGCAGATGTAATGGTTTTCTGGTATTTTCTTGCTTTTTTGATGATCCAACAGATGTTGGCAATTTCATCTCTCATTCCTCTGCCTTTTCTAAATCCAGCTTGAACATCTGGAATTTCATGGTTCGTGTACTATTGAAACTTGGCTTGGAGAATTTTGAGCATTACTTTGCTAGCATGTGAGATGAGTGGAATTGTGAGGTAGTTTGAGCATTCTTTGGGCTTGTCTTTCTTTGGGATTAGAATGAAAACTGACCTTTTCCAGTCCTGTGACCACTGCTGAGTTTTCCAAATTTGCTGGTATGTTGAATGCAGCACTTTCACAGCATCATCTTTTAGGATTTGACATAGCTCAATTGGAATTCCCTCACCTCCACTAGCTTTGTTCGTAGTGATGCTTCCTAAGGCCCACTTGACTTTGCATTTCAATATGTCTGGCTCTAGGTTTGTGATCACACCATTGTGACTTGTACCTCTGCAGGAGGCACTCAAATACAGGCTTTGTGGGGTCTCTGGGTCCTGGTACCCACAAGGTTTTATTGAGCCCTCTGAGCATCTGTTGTGTGTGTGTGGGGGGTTGATTCTAAAGGCGATTTTGCCACTTGGGTTTGGGGTGTCTTTCTTGGTGGGATCCTACATTCTCCTGTTGATGGTTCAGCGGAGAGTCGTAATTTTGGATTTCTCCCAGGAGAAGAGGAGTGCTTGTCCTTTTACTCCACCATCTTGTTCTGTTCTCTCTCTCTTTGTTTTTGCATCAAAAATTATGTATGTAATTTTAACAAAATTGGTTATAAACCAGTCCCTATCTAATCATCTTACCTGTCTTGCCATTTTTGGGGACCAGCTGTCAAGATGCTGAGGTGGGAGAGGGAGCAGTTGGCCATATATCTTTTTTAATCTCTTCTACTTAAATCACTTAAAGGTAAACATTTCTCAAAGAATATGCCACAGGTTCACAAAAATGTGCAAATATACATATGAAGTAGTTGCTTTATAAATTTGATGCTAACAATTAAAAGAAAAAGCAATATGTATATTATGCATGAATGCATGCTAAGTTGCTTTAGTCATGTCTTATGACCCTATGGTCTGTAACCTGCCAGGTTCCTCTGTCCATAGATGTGTAGATCATCTTAAGTAATTTATAAGTCACACGTCTAAACATAAGAATTTTCAGAGAGTCAAATACTTTCTTGGCAGTTTAGAGCAATGGAACAACAGGAAATAGGTAATTTTACTTGGAAGAATGGAAATTAACTAGAAAAATTTACTAGAATTATATTAGAATAAGCACTGTAATAAAATATGCCAATAAAAATTCTTGCACAGTTAAAAAAATCTATCAAATAGGGAAGCAGTAGGACTTGTAATATGGTATCCAGTAATACAATATAGCTATCCCCTGCTATCTAATGTCTTTCTGTGTAAAGATCAAGTACAAAGTTGGCTTATTCAGCATCCCTCTTTATCTGAAACCAGTATCCAAACTCTAGCAATCTAACTGCAGGAACTGAATGTATTCACCCAGAGAGGAATCTTTGTATATACATAGACTTATAACAATTTTAATTTATATCATTGATAGTTCTGAGAACATTTTCCTCAATCTGAAGGGCAACGAATTAATAAAAATAATAGTTAATCTCTGACTTAGCACCCACGGGCCAGATGCTTGGAAACACAGCTTTGCTGACTGCTATACTGGGGCTTGGAGATTGCATCTCTTCTCATAGATATCTCTGTTCCCACTTCACTGTGGTTAACTGATCATCTTAGCAAGGACTCAATGATCCGCTTAAGCTACATTCAGTGGTCACTTATGTATTGCTGTTCTCATTTGCATCTCCATCTCTTAAGTGGACTGCCATTGGTCAGGAGCTGAGACACTGCTTTGATGAAAGCCCCCCTCCATCTCCACCACCACTCATGGCTATAACCTCTTTTACAAAATGACTTTTTTCCTAATTTATGTCAGGAATTGCTAATTGCCCTCCAATATCCATTTGATCTTGGCAAATGTCTACCTAGCAAGAAACTTTATTTCCTAGCCTCTTGCACCTAGATGTGATTGTGTGAATACTTTCTGGACAATGAGACAGGAGTGAGAGAAGTTTATTCTATTTCTTTGTCTAATGTTGTTTTCCACTCTGTTTTTTTCACTTCCTTTTCCTGAGAAAAGTAGTGGTCACTGGAACTACCGCCTCAAACCAAAGATGAAAGTTGGGTGTTAAGGATGGTAGAATGCCACCATTGAGCCTGGAATATTTGTATTGCTGCCTCTGGGCAGTAATACAAGAAAGAGTCTAATTTAGTATTTGGGTACTGCTTGTTACAGAAGCTTACCTGCTCCCAAGGGCAACTGTGTTCAGAGAGTTGAGTACCTTTGGAACTGAGTGCCGGACTTGAGTAGTACTGCTGGAGCTGAAGACTTGAGTCACTGCAGTGTTTTGACTTTTTCTGTCTTGGTGGACCCTGTGGACTGGTGCGTCTCTTTCCTCCTCTTGGGGTGTAGGGGACCAACTCCGCTCCTCCATGAAGCCAGTTTCACTTTCACTTCTGAGCAGATTGGTTTCTGAGAACCTGATGACAGACTTATCTGTGGGCCTCCGGCCGCTGTCTGTGGGAACTGGCTGCACAGAGCTCATCAGCTCCCTCCCACTTCGGGACCCTTGCTTGTGCCCTGTGTCTGCTGTGCTTTCTCTCCAGACCTTTGCATCATTTACTTCTCAGCTCAAATGTTACAAGTCCTAAGCCTCACCCCACAGTTCAGTCATTCTTTCATTACCCTGCCATATTTCCTGTATAGCATTTCCTGCTATCTAAATGATTTAGGTGTTTGTTTACATGCTTATTCTATTTGGATAATAGACATTTTGAACACAGGGCATTCATTTATTTTGGTCCCTGGCCTCTCCCTATTTCCTAGAACTATGTCTAATAGAAATAGATGTTCAACAAATATTGGTAATAAATACTGGTTGAATGGATGAATCTCCTAAAGGACGATAAGATTATAAGTTATAACCTCCTCAAGTAGTCAGAAGTTTCAGTCTAAATACACAGCATGATCATCTAGCCTGATTTAATTTTTAGTAAAATTCTTACTTAATCTGTGAAGTTTCTTTACTGAAATTTTCCTTTATGTATAGCAGCTTATATCTATTAATTGCAGAGCCTAAAGGCTCCACTCAGAGTGATTCAGATACAGAAAGTTTTAGAAATTTAAAAAAACCCAAATAACTAATAATTTCTGGGAAAATAGTGTGTCTATTTAATAATGAAATATTAAATTATAATTTCAGCATTAATTTATTTATCAGCATGAAGAAATGGACTAAATTATACCAGAGAAATTTAAAAAAAAATCCTCTTTGCCTGACTGTGTGCATCTGTTCCATTTAAATTGATTATGATTTCCCTCCAGTCTCTTATGTCTCTGCATCATTTCATCAGGGTTTAAGCCATGTAGGTCCCATTATCAGATTGTCTAATGATGTGTACCTCTTCTATTTCTAATATTACTTCTACTTTTAGAAGGGGTTTGATTTGGAAATCCTGGTGTTTACATGTCTTGGTGATAGTAATTTGCTGATTCTAATTGCTAATAATGTCTCTAGTGGTCCTTTAATTTTCTCCTCTTGGTTTTGCCTTTTTTTCCTGGTACGCATCTTGAGTGGGTTGCATAGTTTCCCCTAAAATGCATGTTCATTTGGATCCTTGGAAATATGATCTTTGCAGATAAAATTAAGGTGAGAATTGAAAGAAAATCAGCCTGGATTAGAGGGAACCCTAAATCTGAGAAGAGTGTCCTTAGACAAGTCAGAAAAGGAAGTAGGCAGGCACAGAGAAGGCAATGTGAAGAGGGAGCAGAGTTTGGGGTGATGCTTCTACCAGCCAAGGATTGCCAAGAACACCATGGACTGCTGGCAGCTGTGAGAAGCTAGAGTCGAATCATGGAATGGATACTCCCTCAGAGCCTTCCAGAGGAAGCAATCCTGCTAACACCTTGATTTTAGATTCTGGCCTCTAGCGCTGAGAGGGAAAAGAGTACTCTTGTTTTAAGCTGCCTGGTTGGTAGTAGTTTGTTACGGCAGCCACAGAAAGCCACTACAGTGTCTTTCTGGCTTATCAGGCCACAACCTGGGTACCCCTGTGAGCTCTGCCTTGAGTAGGGTAGACCCATGTTATTACTTAGACTCAGTTGATTTGAATTTTTCTCTCTTGAGGCTGTCTCAGACACAAACTACAAGCTAGCTTCCTTTGAAAAGACACATATTCTTTTAAGCTATGATAGACAGTAGGATCAATTATTGTCCAAATTCAGACCTCTACAATTTAAATCCTTGATTCATAATTTTGTGAAGACAGATCAGATATATTTAACCTTTCATTATTTCCGGTAAGTATAAAAGAATTAAAACATGATCTCAAAACCTGATTTTTAACCTATGACTTTCTTAAGGCATTTAAAAAAAAATGACAAGGCTGGCTATGTCCGGTGCAGCTCCAGGAAGCCCAATGTACTCCTAGAAAGAACGTGGGATCCGTAACTTGTCATTTTCTCCATTTAATTTCTGCTGAAGAATTTCACTAGATCCTTTGGGTATATCTGTTTCATTCATTAATGAGTCCTGGGGATATGAAATGAATGATGGGACCAAACTGTTAAGCAGGAGAGAAATACTGTTTTTTTTTTTTTTTTTCTTTTTTTTTTTTCTTTTTTTTTTTTTACTTTTTTTTTTTTAGTTCCTGTCATTTTTGCCTTATT